>CAJQZJ010032734.1:0-15206 GCA_907164525.1 Lophiomys imhausi
CACACACACACACACACACACACACACACACACACACACACACACACCTTTAAGCATATAAATGAATCTAAAATATATTAAAATGTATATACATATATACAAATATGTCTATTTTAAAATTTGAACACAATCTTTGGCTAGATATGTGAATGGAGTGGTAGAGTGATCACAGCATGCAAAAGAGTAATAAAAATACCAATAATAAGAGTAGAAATTACATATATATTATGACTTAAAAATTCCACAAGGAACAGAATTGTTATTAATAAATCTCTTAGATATAACAAGATTTCTGTTTTTCCAACCATACATGTAATTCAGTTGTGTGTTCTAAAATTTGGAAAATACAAAAAGGAATTAGACTGGGGAGTATGCAGCTCAGTGGTAGAGGACTTGCATACTATGTGCTGTGGTATTAAACCCCAACACCATCAAGAAAAAAATGTTAAATGAATAAAAAATTAAGTTACCCAGAGTCTGAGAATCCCAAAAACCTATTGTTAAATTCAGACATATTTTCTTCCCACCTGTTTCCACATGTATGTTTTGTAGATCTGTCATCATTCTGTTCCTGCAATTCAAAATTCCACTTTCTTTATGTCACATAGCAAAATATTTCCTTGTGATACCAAGAAGTCCACAAAACCAAGTGGGTTCTTTTTTTGTACAGTTTAATATACTCAGGAATATGGTTTTGCTATGCTTTAGAACACCCCCACCATCATTCGATTAGTCACAATTTGTCTTGAGAAATTTTCTGGATTTTACTTTCATTATTTATTTGTGTGTACACACATATGTGCATATGTGTGGGGTGACTGTAGAGACCAGAAAAGAATGCCGGATGCCCTGGAGCTGGAGTTACAGGAGGTTGTGAGACGCCAGAAGTGGGTGCTGGGAACAAAACTCAAGTTCTCTGCAAGAGGAGCAAGTAATCTTAACCTCTGGTTCTTTTCTCAAACCCCATAGCTTCAGAATTTTAACCATAGACAGTCATATGATTTAATACATTTATAGTCACCTAAAATTGCAGAGATAATGAAACTTTTACTATCTTAATTCATAATGCCTCAAAATGAACACTTTGTTGATTTTGAATAGAAAGGAAACTGAAATCTTACAAGCACTCACTTATTCAGTGTTCTTGCTGCTCCAAAATCCCCAAGCTTTGCAACCATTCCATTCTTGCTAAGAAAAATATTCTAAAAGTGAAGAAATTCATATTTTAAAAAAAGAGAGAATAAGCTTCACTGTGTCTTAAGTCATCTGTACAAGCTCTTACCTGGGATTTTATATCCCTGTGTAATATCTTCCTGTCGTGAATATGCTTCAGCCCTAGTGAAATCTGTACAAACCAACACAGGATCTGCAGAAGTAAACAAAACAAATCTATTGAACAGTCCGCTGGTCACTAACACAGCTTCATGATGAAACACACAAAAAAAGAGGGATAATAATAATAGAAATGGAGCTGGTGGCTATAACACATATTTCCATTTTACAGCCCGGAAAGGTGCTTCAGACACCATTGGCATCAAAGTGAAATATGAGGTAGAAAGAGAAGAATAAAATCCAGGAAGAGATGGGGCCACTCATGGCTGACTGGGTGGCTGTATATAGATATAAATATAAATATAGATATAGATATAAACATACATGCATGCATACATACATACATACATACGGACTGAAATTCCATGTGTAAACCAGGTTGACCTCTAACTCACAGAAACCTGCCTGCCTTTACCACCTTCACCAGCTGGGAATTTTGTTTTTTTTGTTTTTGCTTGTTTATTTAGTTTGGGTTTTGGTTTGCAGGGGTTGTTTTGTCTTAGTGTGGCTTTTTTCTTGTTTAACATGGGGTTTTCCAGTACAAGCACAATGCTTGTCTGCTGTCCCTGTAGAGCCTGCTCACACTGGTGCCTCTAGGTTTTTATTTACAATGGATAGAATGTACCTGGGACAGACAGAAAGGAAGAAATAGGAAATAATAATAATTTTAGTGAGTTTACTACAAATTGTACAATAATATCTATTTATATGTCTAATAGAAAACTGCCAACTATTTAACTTTTAGAGGGCACCTTGGAGTTGGGGAGATAGCTGAGCTGGTAGAATTCTGCCTTCCATGCATCAGACCTTGTATTCTACCCTAGCCTTGAAAAAAAAATGGAAGAAAAATAACAGCTTTTTTTTTCTTTTTGTGGTTCTGGGGTTGTCAAGTTTATTTCTTAGTCTTACTTATGTACTTGTCTGCCTGTTTGCTTATTCATTATGTATTTAACTTTCTGAGACAGGGTCTTTTGATATAGCCCGAGCTGGCCTCAATCTTACGACAGTCTTCCTGCCTCAGCCTCCAGACACTGGGAATACACGTTTGTGCTGCCTTGTCCAGCTCTGTTGTATTTTATATCAGTGGACAGGAAATCCCTTTAACAAAACATGCTCTACACTTACAGAAATTCATTTAAAGTACTCTAAAATCCCATAGGTTCTGCCAAATGATATAGTAAGAAGAAAATAATATGAGATGGTCCATATTCTAGGTATTCGGATCCACTTGGCATCTTGGAATTTTCCCAACAAAAGAAAATGTAATCAAAATTTCATCACAAAAGCATTTTTATAAAATATAGGAAAATAATACCTAGATAAGAAAGGAGAAGTTCCTGTGAAATATGCATAGATTTAATATATAATATGGAAATAGGAAGAATGCTTGAATAAATTTATAGAAGTTAAAGATAGGAATTGACTTTAACAATTCACATATTCAAAGTACGCAGCTGTTGCTGCAGGAAGATATCACACAGCTCTCACAAATTGCACTAGAGAGCTATAGTAATAAAAACAACATATAGTATTGCCATAAAAACAGAGATGGCGATCAATGAAATAGAACTGAAGACCCAGACTTAAGTCCACACACCTATGGACACCTTATTTTTGATAAAGAAGCCAGAAATACACGTTGAAAACAGGACAGTGTCTTCAACAGATGGTGCTGGTCAGGCTGTGTGACTAACTGTAGAAGGACACATATAGATCCATACTTACCACCCAGCACAGAGCTCAACTCCAAATGGATTAAAGACCTCATCCATCATAAGGCCTTTAATCCATTCAGATATACTGAATCTGATAGAATAGTATGTGGAGCATAGTCTTAAACTTGTTGGGACAGGAAAGGACTTTCTGAACAGAACACCGATAGCACAGGTACTAAGATCAACAATTAATAAATGGGACCTCATGAAACTGAAAAGGTTCTGCATGGCAAAGGACCTTGTCACTCAGACAAAGTGGCAGCCTACAGAACGGGAAATGATTTTTACCAATTACACATTCAACAGAGGGCTAATATCTGAAATTAAAAAAGACCTAAAAAAAACTGACATCAAGAAAACAATTCAATTGAAACATAGGATACTGATCTAAACAGAATTCTCAAAAGAGGAAACTCAAATGGCTGAGAAACACTTAAAAGAAATGTTCAACATCCTTAGTCATCAGCGAAATGCAAATCAAAACTTTGGGACTTCATTTCAGACTAGTCAGAATGATCAAGGTCAACAAATGACAACTCATGTTGGTGAGGATGTGTCATAAAGGGGACACTCAATCATCACTGGTGGGAATGCAAACTTATTCAGGCACTATGGAAATCAGTGTAGCAGTTCCACAAGAAGATGAGAATTGATCTGCCTCAAGATCCAGCTATACCAATTTTGGACATATAAACAAAGGACTCTACATCCGACTAAAGAGACACTTACTTAACCGTGTTCATTGCTGCTCTATTCATAATAGCCAGAAAAACCACAGAGGTCCATCAATGGGTTAATAGATAAGGAAAATGTGGTACATTTACACAATGGAATATTACTCAGCCATTAAAAAAATGGAATCAAGAAATTCACAGGCAAATGGATGGAACTAAAAAACATCATCCTGAGTGATGTAACTTAGACCCAGAAAGACAAATACAGTATGTGTTGGCTTATATGTAGATGCTGTTAAGTCATTGATAAGCAAGCTCCAATCCTTCTAACCATATAGGTACAGAGTAAGGGACTAGTGGGGAGGGACATATCTCCCTAAGGGGTCAAGGGATAGACCACAGAGAAGGACAGCTAAGAACCATTTGAGGGGTCATAAGGAAACCTAATGCAGAAGAAGCTTCCTAAAATATATACATATATGAAAGCAATCTAAATGGAATCATCAAATAATGGGGGAGAGAGCCTCAACTGGACTTCTCTCATCACCAAATGAAACTTCCAGAAGATCTAACTGAATTGTTTGCAAAAGGGATCCCATGGGAATCCCAAAACAACACAGGATATTGCCAAGGCTATTGGTTGTTATCCACAAACTGATTGTAAGGCCCTATTGTAGAAAACAACCCCTATATAACTCATTGTACATGGAGAAGTTGAACGGGTGCCTACCTAGAGCCTTCATTCACCTCTATGGACAAGTGTCCATGGTACTGGAAGGTACTCTGCATGCCACCAGAGGAGAAAGGTGAACACCTACCTGGTCACAAACCCTTCTATCGACAATGGTGACCCACTTACAAAATATGCTCGTGCAATAATGGCAAAAGCTTGTGGAAGTAACCAACCAATTTCTCATTTGATTTAAGGCCCCCTCCATGAGATGAAGCTCATTCCTGACACTGTTTCAGTGGCCAAGTACCTGAGACTAGATAGTCCAGGGACCTAGAAGAAAATGAAATAATACTGTTCTGCTAAATAATACTGTTCTGAATTCAGGAAAAATGACTCCTAATGACATTGTCCTATTCTCAAAGATCAGTGCCTTGCTCAGGCATCATCATAGAAGCTTCCTTCTGCAGTAGAAAGGAATAAATACAGAGACCCACAGCCAGACAATGTGCGGAAAGTAAGAGACTTTTGAACACTCAGTCCTAAATAGGATGTCTCTATCAAATCCCTCTCCTCAGGGCTCAGGAAACTCTACAGAAGTGGAGGCAGACAGATTGTAAGAGCCAGAGGGGATGGAGGACATGAAGGCAACAAGGCCTTCTGAACACAGCAGGACTAATGAATTCACAGAGACTGAGGCAGCATGTACAGGGCCCACACAGATCTGCACCAGATGGGATCTTCTTCTAAGAGGAGAGGTGGGCACATGTCCCCATCCCTAACCCAGAGCACTCCCCAATTTATAGCCACTTGTAAATGAAAAATTAATTGTCTCCAATGGAGTTTCACTGGGGAACCAAACCACTCTTAAGGACAGACCCAATGCCCAGTAGTAAATGACCCACACCAAATGAACTCAACAGCATCTTTGGAGATTCTTTGTCTCATGTTTTGTTTTGTTTTTTAACCTTATGAGTCCTGTTTGCATTATATTTTCAGTTGTGAGCCTGGCCTTTAGTGGCAGAGCCATCTCCCCAAGTCCAAATTTGAAAACTTTTAAAGTTATGTTAATAATTATTTGTAAGAAGAGTGGTGCACACATGCCAAGGTGAATGTGTGGAGGTCAGAGGACAGCTTGCAGGAGCTGGGCTCTCCTCTCCTAGAGATGGGCTCTAGGGATTGAACTCAGGTTGTCAAGCTTGATGGTAGGCGCCTTTCCTCACTGAGCCATCTTTCTGGCCTCTCCTGATACTTATTTTTTTTATTTTATATGATTTTATTTTATGTATATGAATGTTTTGTCTGCGTGTATGTAAGTATGTATACCATGTGCATACCTGGTACCTATGGAGATCAGAAGAGGGCATTGGGTTACCTGGAACTAAATTTATAGATGGTTGTGAGCCACCATGTGTGTGCTGGAAAACAGACTTAGGTCCTCTGCAAGAATAACATGTGCTCTTGAAACCCTGAGCTATCTTCTCCAGCCCTGTCCTCATGATTGTTTTAGACATGAAGCTCATCCTACATGAAATACATAGGCAAGAGATATTTTCTCAAGAAAAACATCATTCTCAAAACTAGATTCTATTTTAATTCAACTACCCAGAATATTCATCCATGATTTTATGATTCAATTTTCCCTACCAGAAACATGCTCCGCATAGCCTACATAGTATGTGGAGCATTACAATTTTAACACCCCATGAACATCAGTATAGCCTTACCTGATCCTCACTGAATAACACCCCTCGTTGCCTCTGGATCCTTTGCATGAGATCCCCTCCATCACAGTATTCCATTACGATAAACAGTCTGCTATTCTCTGCAGGAAAACAACATCATTTGGTGCTGAGAGTTTTTAGGTATCATCATTTGCCTTTCAAAATCTAGAATGTGAAGAATACAACAGAAAATGCGGCATGTAGTAGCGGGCATGGCCCTGAGATGGACTGGGTTCTCATCCCACTATACCACATTTCTTTTTTGCTTGTTTTGCCTTGGTGAGCTTTGATGGAGGGTATTTCTGAGTTGACATCAGTCTTCAGCCTGACAGGATCTAGAATCGCCTAGAAAACAGAGCTCGAGGCACTTCTGTGCGAGTTTCTAAACAGGATTAATTAAGGAGGGATGGCCCACCCTCAATGTGGATGACACTATCCCCAAGGGGTAGATTACTTAATCGAATAAAAAGGAGTGAGCTGAACACTGTTTGAAGTCATTAAATACAATCCATATGTTTCACAGCACGAGAGAAGAGGCTCATGAGTGCAGAGTTTGTCTATTCTGTTCAACATCTAGAGCTCTTGGTTCTAGAACATGCTTAGCACCGAAGAGTTAATATTTACTAACGGAATCCATTTTGCTTTGGGAAAACATCACTAAATTCTCCTTAATTTTCTTACCCTGCTTCAAATTCATAAAACGTCATCTCTCATACTAGTCAATTACTTTTGAATAAATCAAAAGGATTATCCCGGAGGGCCAGACTTGATCACATGACTTATGTCAATCTGAGTCTGGAGGTCAGAGACAGAAGCAGTGATAGAGCTCCAGCTGCCCTTCCTGACCACGTGATCATGTGACCACGTGACCGGCCACAAAGGTTCACCTCTCCCGGTGGAGAGTGGCCCCTAGTTAACAGCTAGCAAGGAAGTGGAAACAGACCGTGGTTCTTGCGGTGAGATGAGCTGTTGTAGGGCCAGCAAAGCCTGTATTTACAGGTTCTCTCAGGTGCCTCCAGCCTCTGTTTTAAGTACAGATAGCTGCCAAGCAATGTGCAGGGGCAGAGGAGATCATTTATACTGCACGTGGCCTTAGCTGTGTAACTGTATCCATTGTAAAAAGTCTTCAGTAATCCATCGTATGAGGAATAACTGGTACTCTAGTCTATGAAAATGGTTCAGTCCATTCGGTCATCCAGCAACTGTGTATTGAGCATCTACTATCTGCCCCACGTAGAGGACCAAAGTCCACATAAAAGTCCCTAAACTCATTAAATTGATGTTTATATTTGTGTATGTGTGTCTGCGTACATGACAGTTGGTAGAGATGAAACCCAGAACCTCATACATGTGACACGATTGTTCTACCACTGAGCTACATTGTCAATCCCTAAGTTTCCTGTCGGAAGAAAAAAAAGGTAAGTGAATTTGTAATAATGTATATCCTTCTGCCTCTGTTTCTCCAGTGCTGGGATTACAGGAGTGTGAGACCATGCCTGGCCTCATAACTGCTTTGAGTGTGGTGGTTTCTAAACACCAAAGAACACTGGATCTGCACACTATGGAAGCATCAAAAAACAGTGGGTTTATATATGGATTTACTTGCTTCTTTCTACCTGCCCAGTGATGAGCAGAGATATCTGAGTTAATCCTCCTTCTCTTAGCATCCCCAACCCATGAATTACAACAACCCAGCGCTAACGGTTGGGTTGGGAATATCCCTGTCCCATGTGAACTATGGGTATCTATGGTCCTGATACAGTACCCAATATATTGTATACTGTTTACTGGCTGTCTCTTTCCATTATCATGCAGACTTCCAGCACAGGGCTTTTGGGCATTTTGTTCATTGCTTTAGTCCTGGTAACCAGAATGGTGACTCAGCAAGAATCTACTCAAAGGAAATAATGGGCTCTGACCAATTAGCTTAAAGACAAAACAACTTGGGGCGGGGCGGGGGGGGGGCAGGGTAGATGGCTCAGTTCAGAGCGCTTGCTGCACAAGCATGAAGGCTGGGCTCCTGGTCCCCTGTAAATCCTGGTGGGCACAGAGACTTGCCTGTAATCCCAACATTTAGGGGGAAGACAGGACATCCATCCCCTTAGCAAGCTGGCGAGTGAGCCTAACTTTATTGGTGAGCTGTGATTTAACTGAGAGGCCTGTCCCAATGAGTAAGGTAGAAACTGACTGAAAAAAGGACTCCCTAGAATAAAGATCCTCAAAGTTCTGTTCTGCTTTGGCAGGGTGCTGCCTCTCTGTGAGAAGATTATACAGCCCCACCTACTGTCACAGGGCACAAGGGACCAAACATAGGCCAACTGTACCCCTAACCCGTAACGCACCCCCAGTTCAACATGACCGTGTGTCTACTGGCCTTTGTCGCCCTCTTTCCAATGTTTACCTCTGGGCTGTCCCTGTATCCAGGACCCCAGACTTCCCAGGCCGCCGCTAGCCAGCATGTAAAGGAAATGACGACTGTATGTGCCTTACTGTAATCCACTGTGATCTAAGCATTATTACCACTTCAAATCTGGTATACCGATCTTTGTCAGTTTGGTAGAGTAAGAGTTAAGGAGAAGTGCAAAAATCTTATCAGAGCGAAGCTGTCCACAGAACGTCACTGGAAGGGCTCAGCCAGGTGGAACGCTCCTGCAGTCTCCACACTGGGAGGCCGATGAAGAGGGTCTGGAGTTGAAGGTTACATTCAACTACACAGTGAACGAAGACCAGCCTGGGCTATAGCAGACCTTCTCTCAAAAGACAAACCTCACTAGACAGGAAATAAAGACAATTTAACTAGACAGGAAAATGAACACACTTACAGAATTTAATAAATACACAACCCTTGGGAGCACATCTCTTCTAGAGTTCTTTAGTTTACTGGGATACGTTAATGATGGAAAAATCTGACCTTGAAATGAACCGAAGAAGGAGACGATGTTGGGATGCCTCATCTTAGCCAGGAGAATCACTTCTTTCTCAGAGGCCTCTTTTTCCTGGAAGGGCATCAAAGCTGTATTGAGAGGCGGTGTGTTTTGCAGATGTAACTTGCTTCCAGGCAAGTGTGCTGCTCACTCCCACCCAAAATCCCCCAAGATGCCAGTGGCTTTAAAGTGACTTTAAAACCCTGTCTCTTGAAGGCAGAGCCACTATGGAATGCCCCGTGTCTAACCCTTGGTTTCTCAGTGACAATTATAGCCAACAAAGTTAATAATCCTGGGGAAATATTATCGTACTGAAGTTGGAAACTGGCTATTACACTTGGTGCATGATGACTGTATTCCAAGCTACCTGGAGCCTGAGATCACCCTAGGCAACATAGTGAGGTCCTGTTTCAAAAAGTAAATGCAAATTATAAATAAATTAGTAACTAGATTTTTAATCATTATGTAAGCATCTATGAATTACTTTATCCTCCAGTGTAAGGACATTCTTTCTAACGTATAGCATTCCAAGAGCAATCATGGCTGAGAAGAAAATGACCATATGCTACAAAAGCAAAATTCCATATTCTGCATTTCTTCATCTTAAGAAATAAGCCATACGTGCCTGTAATGCTAGCACTCAGTAGTCTGAGGCAGGAGGATTCTGAATTTGAGGACACCCTGTGCTATAAAGAGAGATCCTGTCTCAAAACAAAACTAAAAGCCAGTTTCCTGGGGCTGGCAAGAAGGCTTAGCAGGTAAAGGCACTTGCTGCCAAACCCGGTGACCTAAGTTCGATCCCTGGGACCCACAAGGTGGAAGAAGGACAACACGATTCCCACAAGGTGTCCTTTGACCTCCACATGTGTGCTGTGTCACAGATGCATGCAGATATCCGCACAAGTAAATAAACAAATGTAAAAATCAAAAATCTTTTATGATTTAATTTTAGTTTTGTAACTTATTATTCTATTTGTCAACCAAGAATAATACTCTTTAATTGTTTTGGTGCCAATAGGCATTACCCCATTTCTGTGCTCTCTCTCTCTCTCTCTCTCTGGAGGGTATGTGCCTCTCTATGTAACTCAGGCTGGCTGGGAACTGATAGTTCTCTTTCCTTAGCCTCCTGAGTGCTGGATTACCTTTCTCCTTCTTACTCCCTTAACACCTCCATTTTTACTTTGGTGCAGGCATGTGCATGCCAAGCACACACTTCTGCCACTGAAACAGCCAGCCAATATTTTTTTTAATTTATTTTTTATTTCTTCAAGTTACATCTCAATCGCAATCCCCTCCCTACTCCCCCCTCCTATTCCCCCCTCCAGTCCCACCCTCCCACCCTCTTCCACCCCAACCCACCCATCCCCTTCCTTTTTTTAAGTTTAAGGTATATCTTTTTCCCCCCAACAGCTCCCCCTTTCAGTCCATCAAATGGCTCTTTCTCTTATAACAATAAATACAATACAAAACAACAGAAATAATTAGGCCACAATTATGAGAGTTATATCAGCCAATATTTTTTAATTAACATTTGCAATCCCAGCTTCTAATCCAAGATCCAGTATCATGTGCCTTATTCTAAGTGGCATGATCAGAACATGAATTTCAGATTTTAAAATGCTTTTAAATTTGACTGCTTTAAAAAAATATATAGCTACCAGGGTGGTAGAGATGGATGGAGGGGAAGGGAAGAAAAACAGGAAAGAGAGGGAAAGCACAGAGGTGGGTTGGCTGTGTATTTAGGTATCACAATGTTTTCCCAGCATGATGACAAGTCCTTTGCTCAATGGGAGGAGAACAGAAAACGAATGCAACACACATTCCTGGATTGGGCTTCAAGGAGATGAAAGAAAATAGAGTCAACTGAGTCATAAAATTCACAAGGTGGAAAAGGCATTTGTTTCATACTAAATTAACAATATGGGGGCTGGAGGGACGGCTCAGTGCTCATTGCTCGTGCAGAGGGCCCAGGTTCAGTTCTCAGCACCCCATCAGGTGGCTCACAGCTGCCTGTAAATCAAGTTCAGGGGCTTCCAGTGCCCTCTGACCTCTGCAGGTGCTTGCACTCACACGGTGCATATAAACTCACACATATATAAGCACACATGTATGCACAGAATAAATAAATCTTGTTTTAAAAGCTAGATGTACTACTTAAAATTATCAAAAATTTGAACCTATTTACTTTACCTTTGCAAAACTGATCTCTTTTATGACACAGTGATTGCTCTCTGATTTATCTTTAGCCAAGTACACCTTCCCAAAGGTGCCTTCCCCAATCATCTCAATCAGGTCAAATTTGTCCATGGCTTCAGGGGTCAGAGGCTCCTAAAATGAAGTAATAAATCTTTACTGTGCACTTCTCTCGACAACTAGCCAGCAGAAGATTGATGAAAGGCAAGGGAACTGTTTGCCAAAACATTCTGCCCAGCTTTTCAGACACGGTCAAGAAATGTCCTTATGGCCACAGGCAACCCGGCGAACCACGCTACATTGTAGCTCAGCCTTGTGATCTTAGATGACTCACTACCTCAAAAAACTTTTCTTCTCTTGCTTCTGAAATAGAAAATTACTTGTTTGAAGGAAAGACACCAAGTCCCAGGTACTTGGTGTCTCTAAAAAGCAGGAAGTCCAAGGGTGAGGTATGCACAGTTCACGTCTTAGTGGGGAGGTATTGCCCTCTATAGAGGAGCCTGGGAATTTATTGGTCGGTGTTTTGGATTATAGAGATGAGGCATTACGGTATTTAAGATGCAAGTAGGGCCTGGGTTACTACCTATGTCATTCAAAGGTCGTTGGTCCCACGCAACCGTGGATTCACCACAATATGTACTTATGTAAAATCCCATTCGCAATTATCTGCCCCTAAAACCCAAACTATCACGTTTATCTAAGTATCTAAGTCAATACCCTATGGTATTGACTAATACTGGATTTCCTAGGAATATAACTTGATTGGGTCTGGGAATTTCCTGCGAGTTGTGACCCAATTTGGACAAACACCCTGTAGGGCTGATGGGAGGTTCAGAGTTCTAGCTACTACAGTCAGAAGACTGTCCTGGCAGCCAGCTACGGGTGTTCATTGGTGGAAGTATGCACTTGGTTGTAGTTTGCTTTCCTTCTGTTTCCGTTTTACGTAGCATTTAGAGGCATAATGGAGGTATTTATTTTGCTGCACTGGGAATCGAACCCAGGACCAAACACATGCTAAGTAAGCATTCTATCACTGAGCTTTATACCTAATTCTTTTGGGAGACCATTATTGAAAACACGTCTAAGTTGTTCCAATAGGGCTTGAGTTCAGGTACAATGCAGACTTCTAAAACCCTGGGTGGTCTACTGGGCAGGTTGTTTTCAAATAATTTCAAGTCAGGTGGGTACTACTACTAGGTTGCCAGAGGAGACACCTGTCGGCGTGCATGTGAGTGGGCACTAGAGTCCAGGACTTTGTAGTTGTGCGTTGCTATGGAAACCGACGCAGCCCAGGGAGCAGGCTTCCTAGTGACTGCCCTATCTCCTCCCACCTGGACTCCCATCTCTCTCCCTGCAGCTTGGAGAGGCCTGGGGCAGCTCCTGAAGGCCAAATACGGTGGGCTCGGCCTACCTGCTCAGCGGACTTTGTGCAGTGAGCTTGGAAGTGTCCAAGAGGATTTGGTCGCCAGCAGCTAAGCCTGGGGACGCTGGGGCAGGGCCACCCCTTAGGGGATGGTGGGGGAGGAGTGAGTGGAGTGCTGGGTGGTGTCACAGGAGACATTTCCGGGGCTGATTTCCAGTTACCCCGGGTCGGAACCCATCCCCAAACCAAGTAACAAGAACACATATTCACGCTCCTGAGCCATATAAGAAGTCAGAGGAGGAAAATGAACTACTGAGTTGAATCAAAGCGGGGCGAGGGTTTTTTTATTGGTCTGAGAGGTTGGCAACTTGTAGCTTGGTATCGGAGGGTTCAGGAGAAGCCAGTGCAAGGTCTGAGAATTGGTTTTTGTAGTGAAGAGTAGGGAGTGGGGAGAAACCACTTCAGGGACAAGCAAACTTTTTCAAAACTGCAGGGTGGGAGATAAGTCAGACTGCCTTCTTGCAACCTTCTGGGTCCCAGGGTGTATGGTGGGGGTGGCCATTTCCAGGGGCAGCAGAATTTTTGAAGCCTTGGACCTGTTTGGTTTTTTGTTTGTTTGTTTGTTTTTTCTCTTTTTTTGGACTGGCCTTGTGCTCATGGGAGTGGAGGAGTTTCTTTGGCGTAGTTGGTACATCTGTCTGCCACCTACAGAGGTCTGCTATGAATAAGCTATGCTGAGAGAGGAAATGTGTTGGTTTGGTTGTTGAGGGGTGGGGTGATGATGCCTATTGTTCAACTGTAATATATACTCCCAGTAGGAAGCAAGGTCTTAAATACTGCTGAGAGATATGTAAAAAGGGAATCTGGGTCCACTAACAAAACCAGGTTAGTGGGTCTGCAAATGCACCTCTCAACCTAGCTCCATTTCTTATTGGTGCATCAGGGTAGATTACCCGTGAAAATATACAATTTTTAGGATGATAAATACTAACACAGGAAGACAGTCATATCCAGTGGAATCTAAGACTTGTGACCATTTCATATCCCACTATTGTCAATACCCTGCCCCCAAAAAGTTCACTTCTCTAAAATGTAAATTATTACCCCTTTTTCTCCTTTATCTACATTTTATCTCCTGGGACAGAATTGTATAACAATGTAATCTTTTTAATGTTTGAAATTCTTATTGATCACTATGTTCCAAAAGAGACATATAAATGGAAATTAGCATTTTGTGACCATAGAACCTGAAGTGTTTTGTTTTGAAATTTTTTTATTTCTTCAAGTTACATCTCTATCACAATCCCCTCCCTACTCCCTCCTCCGGTCCCACCCTCCTGTTTTTTGTTTTTTGGTTTTTTTTTTCCTGGATTGAAACACTAGTAGTACACAATCGATTGAAATAAAAATTTAAAAATCAAATTATCTTGGAAATTAATTCCTTAAAAAATCTAATGGGTTCCACATGGACAAATGTGGACCTCTTAGAATAGATGAGATTCCTCTTCTCTTCCTTTTTTTTCCCCTGTAGATAGGGTCTCAGTATGTACCCCTGGCTGGCTGGGAACTCACAGTGGTCCAATTGCCTGCCTCTGCCTCCCTGCTGGAACTAAAGATGTGTGGCACACCCATCCTCTTCCTTTTTAGAAGCTACCAGGGTTGGCAAATCTTACCCAAATAAGAAAACACATAGAAGTTTGGTTTAAAGTGGCAATCATCTGATTTTCAATAGGATTTATAATCTGACTCACTCTTAATGGTTAGTGAGATATAATTAAACAATTTCAAGTTTGCTTCATCTGTAATGCGTATTATCCAGCAATTAGAACAGATAAAGAGGCATGGAGGATGGCATGTATGGAAGTTGAGTGTCTTGGAAATAGTCTTGTAGACCTGTCTTCTTGAACACAAAACATCATCAGGAAAGTGTTTTGAAACCTAGGAAGGGTGAAGCCGACAGCAGAAGCTGTACAGAAGCTCCGTACTCCAGTGCTAATTTGTTCCTGGCAACATTGAGGGTGGATGATTTTGACACTGCTCTGTATGTACACTGCTCTGAACAACAAAGCAGATGGTGGCAAGTCGTGTTTCTCTGTCAGGGAAAAGCAGACAGAGAAGAAGAACAAGAGGAGAAGCCTGAATTAACCTTATGGGATTGGATTCGTCAGCGTGCGGCTTCACTTGACTTACTACACATGCAGATGGGGATTTGCAGAGCACAGGTATACAGACAGGGCCCCGGTGTCCAGGGGCAACCTGCACATCCAGCAAGCATGCTCAGCATCTGGACACCGGCTTCTAACCCAGTGAGCAGAACCATGGCTTCTTAGGGGGGAAAAGAAAACGGGTGATTCTGGGGCTGTAACAGAGAAGGTATAGGCTGATCCTGCTTCACCTTGAAAAGATGAGGACATCACAGAAGGGCACAGAAACCAATTAGAAACAACTATGCAGCCAAGCCAGTGACTCAGTGTAACAAGGCACTCTTTGGCTAACAGAGGTGGGACTGAAGTCCTCTCAGCTTCAGTGGGGCCTGCTTTAGTGACGGTGAACAGACAGGGGCAAGGAAGTTAGTTCCTGTGATGGTAGGAAGCCTGGCGAATACTGAGAC
>CAJQZJ010032735.1:0-15210 GCA_907164525.1 Lophiomys imhausi
CACACACACACACACACACACACACACACACACACACACACACACACCTTTAAGCATATAAATGAATCTAAAATATATTAAAATGTATATACATATATACAAATATGTCTATTTTAAAATTTGAACACAATCTTTGGCTAGATATGTGAATGGAGTGGTAGAGTGATCACAGCATGCAAAAGAGTAATAAAAATACCAATAATAAGAGTAGAAATTACATATATATTATGACTTAAAAATTCCACAAGGAACAGAATTGTTATTAATAAATCTCTTAGATATAACAAGATTTCTGTTTTTCCAACCATACATGTAATTCAGTTGTGTGTTCTAAAATTTGGAAAATACAAAAAGGAATTAGACTGGGGAGTATGCAGCTCAGTGGTAGAGGACTTGCATACTATGTGCTGTGGTATTAAACCCCAACACCATCAAGAAAAAAATGTTAAATGAATAAAAAATTAAGTTACCCAGAGTCTGAGAATCCCAAAAACCTATTGTTAAATTCAGACATATTTTCTTCCCACCTGTTTCCACATGTATGTTTTGTAGATCTGTCATCATTCTGTTCCTGCAATTCAAAATTCCACTTTCTTTATGTCACATAGCAAAATATTTCCTTGTGATACCAAGAAGTCCACAAAACCAAGTGGGTTCTTTTTTTGTACAGTTTAATATACTCAGGAATATGGTTTTGCTATGCTTTAGAACACCCCCACCATCATTCGATTAGTCACAATTTGTCTTGAGAAATTTTCTGGATTTTACTTTCATTATTTATTTGTGTGTACACACATATGTGCATATGTGTGGGGTGACTGTAGAGACCAGAAAAGAATGCCGGATGCCCTGGAGCTGGAGTTACAGGAGGTTGTGAGACGCCAGAAGTGGGTGCTGGGAACAAAACTCAAGTTCTCTGCAAGAGGAGCAAGTAATCTTAACCTCTGGTTCTTTTCTCAAACCCCATAGCTTCAGAATTTTAACCATAGACAGTCATATGATTTAATACATTTATAGTCACCTAAAATTGCAGAGATAATGAAACTTTTACTATCTTAATTCATAATGCCTCAAAATGAACACTTTGTTGATTTTGAATAGAAAGGAAACTGAAATCTTACAAGCACTCACTTATTCAGTGTTCTTGCTGCTCCAAAATCCCCAAGCTTTGCAACCATTCCATTCTTGCTAAGAAAAATATTCTAAAAGTGAAGAAATTCATATTTTAAAAAAAGAGAGAATAAGCTTCACTGTGTCTTAAGTCATCTGTACAAGCTCTTACCTGGGATTTTATATCCCTGTGTAATATCTTCCTGTCGTGAATATGCTTCAGCCCTAGTGAAATCTGTACAAACCAACACAGGATCTGCAGAAGTAAACAAAACAAATCTATTGAACAGTCCGCTGGTCACTAACACAGCTTCATGATGAAACACACAAAAAAAAGAGGGATAATAATAATAGAAATGGAGCTGGTGGCTATAACACATATTTCCATTTTACAGCCCGGAAAGGTGCTTCAGACACCATTGGCATCAAAGTGAAATATGAGGTAGAAAGAGAAGAATAAAATCCAGGAAGAGATGGGGCCACTCATGGCTGACTGGGTGGCTGTATATAGATATAAATATAAATATAGATATAGATATAAACATACATGCATGCATACATACATACATACATACGGACTGAAATTCCATGTGTAAACCAGGTTGACCTCTAACTCACAGAAACCTGCCTGCCTTTACCACCTTCACCAGCTGGGAATTTTGTTTTTTTTTGTTTTTGCTTGTTTATTTAGTTTGGGTTTTGGTTTGCAGGGGTTGTTTTGTCTTAGTGTGGCTTTTTTCTTGTTTAACATGGGGTTTTCCAGTACAAGCACAATGCTTGTCTGCTGTCCCTGTAGAGCCTGCTCACACTGGTGCCTCTAGGTTTTTATTTACAATGGATAGAATGTACCTGGGACAGACAGAAAGGAAGAAATAGGAAATAATAATAATTTTAGTGAGTTTACTACAAATTGTACAATAATATCTATTTATATGTCTAATAGAAAACTGCCAACTATTTAACTTTTAGAGGGCACCTTGGAGTTGGGGAGATAGCTGAGCTGGTAGAATTCTGCCTTCCATGCATCAGACCTTGTATTCTACCCTAGCCTTGAAAAAAAAATGGAAGAAAAATAACAGCTTTTTTTTTCTTTTTGTGGTTCTGGGGTTGTCAAGTTTATTTCTTAGTCTTACTTATGTACTTGTCTGCCTGTTTGCTTATTCATTATGTATTTAACTTTCTGAGACAGGGTCTTTTGATATAGCCCGAGCTGGCCTCAATCTTACGACAGTCTTCCTGCCTCAGCCTCCAGACACTGGGAATACACGTTTGTGCTGCCTTGTCCAGCTCTGTTGTATTTTATATCAGTGGACAGGAAATCCCTTTAACAAAACATGCTCTACACTTACAGAAATTCATTTAAAGTACTCTAAAATCCCATAGGTTCTGCCAAATGATATAGTAAGAAGAAAATAATATGAGATGGTCCATATTCTAGGTATTCGGATCCACTTGGCATCTTGGAATTTTCCCAACAAAAGA
This sequence comes from Lophiomys imhausi, assembly GCA_907164525.1. Classification (NCBI taxonomy): domain Eukaryota; kingdom Metazoa; phylum Chordata; class Mammalia; order Rodentia; family Muridae; genus Lophiomys; species Lophiomys imhausi. The sequence continues at coordinate 2,593 of CAJQZJ010032735.1, forward strand.
AAATGTAATCAAAATTTCATCACAAAAGCATTTTTATAAAATATAGGAAAATAATACCTAGATAAGAAAGGAGAAGTTCCTGTGAAATATGCATAGATTTAATATATAATATGGAAATAGGAAGAATGCTTGAATAAATTTATAGAAGTTAAAGATAGGAATTGACTTTAACAATTCACATATTCAAAGTACGCAGCTGTTGCTGCAGGAAGATATCACACAGCTCTCACAAATTGCACTAGAGAGCTATAGTAATAAAAACAACATATAGTATTGCCATAAAAACAGAGATGGCGATCAATGAAATAGAACTGAAGACCCAGACTTAAGTCCACACACCTATGGACACCTTATTTTTGATAAAGAAGCCAGAAATACACGTTGAAAACAGGACAGTGTCTTCAACAGATGGTGCTGGTCAGGCTGTGTGACTAACTGTAGAAGGACACATATAGATCCATACTTACCACCCAGCACAGAGCTCAACTCCAAATGGATTAAAGACCTCATCCATCATAAGGCCTTTAATCCATTCAGATATACTGAATCTGATAGAATAGTATGTGGAGCATAGTCTTAAACTTGTTGGGACAGGAAAGGACTTTCTGAACAGAACACCGATAGCACAGGTACTAAGATCAACAATTAATAAATGGGACCTCATGAAACTGAAAAGGTTCTGCATGGCAAAGGACCTTGTCACTCAGACAAAGTGGCAGCCTACAGAACGGGAAATGATTTTTACCAATTACACATTCAACAGAGGGCTAATATCTGAAATTAAAAAAGACCTAAAAAAAACTGACATCAAGAAAACAATTCAATTGAAACATAGGATACTGATCTAAACAGAATTCTCAAAAGAGGAAACTCAAATGGCTGAGAAACACTTAAAAGAAATGTTCAACATCCTTAGTCATCAGCGAAATGCAAATCAAAACTTTGGGACTTCATTTCAGACTAGTCAGAATGATCAAGGTCAACAAATGACAACTCATGTTGGTGAGGATGTGTCATAAAGGGGACACTCAATCATCACTGGTGGGAATGCAAACTTATTCAGGCACTATGGAAATCAGTGTAGCAGTTCCACAAGAAGATGAGAATTGATCTGCCTCAAGATCCAGCTATACCAATTTTGGACATATAAACAAAGGACTCTACATCCGACTAAAGAGACACTTACTTAACCGTGTTCATTGCTGCTCTATTCATAATAGCCAGAAAAAACCACAGAGGTCCATCAATGGGTTAATAGATAAGGAAAATGTGGTACATTTACACAATGGAATATTACTCAGCCATTAAAAAAATGGAATCAAGAAATTCACAGGCAAATGGATGGAACTAAAAAACATCATCCTGAGTGATGTAACTTAGACCCAGAAAGACAAATACAGTATGTGTTGGCTTATATGTAGATGCTGTTAAGTCATTGATAAGCAAGCTCCAATCCTTCTAACCATATAGGTACAGAGTAAGGGACTAGTGGGGAGGGACATATCTCCCTAAGGGGTCAAGGGATAGACCACAGAGAAGGACAGCTAAGAACCATTTGAGGGGTCATAAGGAAACCTAATGCAGAAGAAGCTTCCTAAAATATATACATATATGAAAGCAATCTAAATGGAATCATCAAATAATGGGGGAGAGAGCCTCAACTGGACTTCTCTCATCACCAAATGAAACTTCCAGAAGATCTAACTGAATTGTTTGCAAAAGGGATCCCATGGGAATCCCAAAACAACACAGGATATTGCCAAGGCTATTGGTTGTTATCCACAAACTGATTGTAAGGCCCTATTGTAGAAAACAACCCCTATATAACTCATTGTACATGGAGAAGTTGAACGGGTGCCTACCTAGAGCCTTCATTCACCTCTATGGACAAGTGTCCATGGTACTGGAAGGTACTCTGCATGCCACCAGAGGAGAAAGGTGAACACCTACCTGGTCACAAACCCTTCTATCGACAATGGTGACCCACTTACAAAATATGCTCGTGCAATAATGGCAAAAGCTTGTGGAAGTAACCAACCAATTTCTCATTTGATTTAAGGCCCCCTCCATGAGATGAAGCTCATTCCTGACACTGTTTCAGTGGCCAAGTACCTGAGACTAGATAGTCCAGGGACCTAGAAGAAAATGAAATAATACTGTTCTGCTAAATAATACTGTTCTGAATTCAGGAAAAATGACTCCTAATGACATTGTCCTATTCTCAAAGATCAGTGCCTTGCTCAGGCATCATCATAGAAGCTTCCTTCTGCAGTAGAAAGGAATAAATACAGAGACCCACAGCCAGACAATGTGCGGAAAGTAAGAGACTTTTGAACACTCAGTCCTAAATAGGATGTCTCTATCAAATCCCTCTCCTCAGGGCTCAGGAAACTCTACAGAAGTGGAGGCAGACAGATTGTAAGAGCCAGAGGGGATGGAGGACATGAAGGCAACAAGGCCTTCTGAACACAGCAGGACTAATGAATTCACAGAGACTGAGGCAGCATGTACAGGGCCCACACAGATCTGCACCAGATGGGATCTTCTTCTAAGAGGAGAGGTGGGCACATGTCCCCATCCCTAACCCAGAGCACTCCCCAATTTATAGCCACTTGTAAATGAAAAATTAATTGTCTCCAATGGAGTTTCACTGGGGAACCAAACCACTCTTAAGGACAGACCCAATGCCCAGTAGTAAATGACCCACACCAAATGAACTCAACAGCATCTTTGGAGATTCTTTGTCTCATGTTTTGTTTTGTTTTTTAACCTTATGAGTCCTGTTTGCATTATATTTTCAGTTGTGAGCCTGGCCTTTAGTGGCAGAGCCATCTCCCCAAGTCCAAATTTGAAAACTTTTAAAGTTATGTTAATAATTATTTGTAAGAAGAGTGGTGCACACATGCCAAGGTGAATGTGTGGAGGTCAGAGGACAGCTTGCAGGAGCTGGGCTCTCCTCTCCTAGAGATGGGCTCTAGGGATTGAACTCAGGTTGTCAAGCTTGATGGTAGGCGCCTTTCCTCACTGAGCCATCTTTCTGGCCTCTCCTGATACTTATTTTTTTTATTTTATATGATTTTATTTTATGTATATGAATGTTTTGTCTGCGTGTATGTAAGTATGTATACCATGTGCATACCTGGTACCTATGGAGATCAGAAGAGGGCATTGGGTTACCTGGAACTAAATTTATAGATGGTTGTGAGCCACCATGTGTGTGCTGGAAAACAGACTTAGGTCCTCTGCAAGAATAACATGTGCTCTTGAAACCCTGAGCTATCTTCTCCAGCCCTGTCCTCATGATTGTTTTAGACATGAAGCTCATCCTACATGAAATACATAGGCAAGAGATATTTTCTCAAGAAAAACATCATTCTCAAAACTAGATTCTATTTTAATTCAACTACCCAGAATATTCATCCATGATTTTATGATTCAATTTTCCCTACCAGAAACATGCTCCGCATAGCCTACATAGTATGTGGAGCATTACAATTTTAACACCCCATGAACATCAGTATAGCCTTACCTGATCCTCACTGAATAACACCCCTCGTTGCCTCTGGATCCTTTGCATGAGATCCCCTCCATCACAGTATTCCATTACGATAAACAGTCTGCTATTCTCTGCAGGAAAACAACATCATTTGGTGCTGAGAGTTTTTAGGTATCATCATTTGCCTTTCAAAATCTAGAATGTGAAGAATACAACAGAAAATGCGGCATGTAGTAGCGGGCATGGCCCTGAGATGGACTGGGTTCTCATCCCACTATACCACATTTCTTTTTTGCTTGTTTTGCCTTGGTGAGCTTTGATGGAGGGTATTTCTGAGTTGACATCAGTCTTCAGCCTGACAGGATCTAGAATCGCCTAGAAAACAGAGCTCGAGGCACTTCTGTGCGAGTTTCTAAACAGGATTAATTAAGGAGGGATGGCCCACCCTCAATGTGGATGACACTATCCCCAAGGGGTAGATTACTTAATCGAATAAAAAGGAGTGAGCTGAACACTGTTTGAAGTCATTAAATACAATCCATATGTTTCACAGCACGAGAGAAGAGGCTCATGAGTGCAGAGTTTGTCTATTCTGTTCAACATCTAGAGCTCTTGGTTCTAGAACATGCTTAGCACCGAAGAGTTAATATTTACTAACGGAATCCATTTTGCTTTGGGAAAACATCACTAAATTCTCCTTAATTTTCTTACCCTGCTTCAAATTCATAAAACGTCATCTCTCATACTAGTCAATTACTTTTGAATAAATCAAAAGGATTATCCCGGAGGGCCAGACTTGATCACATGACTTATGTCAATCTGAGTCTGGAGGTCAGAGACAGAAGCAGTGATAGAGCTCCAGCTGCCCTTCCTGACCACGTGATCATGTGACCACGTGACCGGCCACAAAGGTTCACCTCTCCCGGTGGAGAGTGGCCCCTAGTTAACAGCTAGCAAGGAAGTGGAAACAGACCGTGGTTCTTGCGGTGAGATGAGCTGTTGTAGGGCCAGCAAAGCCTGTATTTACAGGTTCTCTCAGGTGCCTCCAGCCTCTGTTTTAAGTACAGATAGCTGCCAAGCAATGTGCAGGGGCAGAGGAGATCATTTATACTGCACGTGGCCTTAGCTGTGTAACTGTATCCATTGTAAAAAGTCTTCAGTAATCCATCGTATGAGGAATAACTGGTACTCTAGTCTATGAAAATGGTTCAGTCCATTCGGTCATCCAGCAACTGTGTATTGAGCATCTACTATCTGCCCCACGTAGAGGACCAAAGTCCACATAAAAGTCCCTAAACTCATTAAATTGATGTTTATATTTGTGTATGTGTGTCTGCGTACATGACAGTTGGTAGAGATGAAACCCAGAACCTCATACATGTGACACGATTGTTCTACCACTGAGCTACATTGTCAATCCCTAAGTTTCCTGTCGGAAGAAAAAAAAGGTAAGTGAATTTGTAATAATGTATATCCTTCTGCCTCTGTTTCTCCAGTGCTGGGATTACAGGAGTGTGAGACCATGCCTGGCCTCATAACTGCTTTGAGTGTGGTGGTTTCTAAACACCAAAGAACACTGGATCTGCACACTATGGAAGCATCAAAAAACAGTGGGTTTATATATGGATTTACTTGCTTCTTTCTACCTGCCCAGTGATGAGCAGAGATATCTGAGTTAATCCTCCTTCTCTTAGCATCCCCAACCCATGAATTACAACAACCCAGCGCTAACGGTTGGGTTGGGAATATCCCTGTCCCATGTGAACTATGGGTATCTATGGTCCTGATACAGTACCCAATATATTGTATACTGTTTACTGGCTGTCTCTTTCCATTATCATGCAGACTTCCAGCACAGGGCTTTTGGGCATTTTGTTCATTGCTTTAGTCCTGGTAACCAGAATGGTGACTCAGCAAGAATCTACTCAAAGGAAATAATGGGCTCTGACCAATTAGCTTAAAGACAAAACAACTTGGGGCGGGGCGGGGGGGGGGCAGGGTAGATGGCTCAGTTCAGAGCGCTTGCTGCACAAGCATGAAGGCTGGGCTCCTGGTCCCCTGTAAATCCTGGTGGGCACAGAGACTTGCCTGTAATCCCAACATTTAGGGGGAAGACAGGACATCCATCCCCTTAGCAAGCTGGCGAGTGAGCCTAACTTTATTGGTGAGCTGTGATTTAACTGAGAGGCCTGTCCCAATGAGTAAGGTAGAAACTGACTGAAAAAAGGACTCCCTAGAATAAAGATCCTCAAAGTTCTGTTCTGCTTTGGCAGGGTGCTGCCTCTCTGTGAGAAGATTATACAGCCCCACCTACTGTCACAGGGCACAAGGGACCAAACATAGGCCAACTGTACCCCTAACCCGTAACGCACCCCCAGTTCAACATGACCGTGTGTCTACTGGCCTTTGTCGCCCTCTTTCCAATGTTTACCTCTGGGCTGTCCCTGTATCCAGGACCCCAGACTTCCCAGGCCGCCGCTAGCCAGCATGTAAAGGAAATGACGACTGTATGTGCCTTACTGTAATCCACTGTGATCTAAGCATTATTACCACTTCAAATCTGGTATACCGATCTTTGTCAGTTTGGTAGAGTAAGAGTTAAGGAGAAGTGCAAAAATCTTATCAGAGCGAAGCTGTCCACAGAACGTCACTGGAAGGGCTCAGCCAGGTGGAACGCTCCTGCAGTCTCCACACTGGGAGGCCGATGAAGAGGGTCTGGAGTTGAAGGTTACATTCAACTACACAGTGAACGAAGACCAGCCTGGGCTATAGCAGACCTTCTCTCAAAAGACAAACCTCACTAGACAGGAAATAAAGACAATTTAACTAGACAGGAAAATGAACACACTTACAGAATTTAATAAATACACAACCCTTGGGAGCACATCTCTTCTAGAGTTCTTTAGTTTACTGGGATACGTTAATGATGGAAAAATCTGACCTTGAAATGAACCGAAGAAGGAGACGATGTTGGGATGCCTCATCTTAGCCAGGAGAATCACTTCTTTCTCAGAGGCCTCTTTTTCCTGGAAGGGCATCAAAGCTGTATTGAGAGGCGGTGTGTTTTGCAGATGTAACTTGCTTCCAGGCAAGTGTGCTGCTCACTCCCACCCAAAATCCCCCAAGATGCCAGTGGCTTTAAAGTGACTTTAAAACCCTGTCTCTTGAAGGCAGAGCCACTATGGAATGCCCCGTGTCTAACCCTTGGTTTCTCAGTGACAATTATAGCCAACAAAGTTAATAATCCTGGGGAAATATTATCGTACTGAAGTTGGAAACTGGCTATTACACTTGGTGCATGATGACTGTATTCCAAGCTACCTGGAGCCTGAGATCACCCTAGGCAACATAGTGAGGTCCTGTTTCAAAAAGTAAATGCAAATTATAAATAAATTAGTAACTAGATTTTTAATCATTATGTAAGCATCTATGAATTACTTTATCCTCCAGTGTAAGGACATTCTTTCTAACGTATAGCATTCCAAGAGCAATCATGGCTGAGAAGAAAATGACCATATGCTACAAAAGCAAAATTCCATATTCTGCATTTCTTCATCTTAAGAAATAAGCCATACGTGCCTGTAATGCTAGCACTCAGTAGTCTGAGGCAGGAGGATTCTGAATTTGAGGACACCCTGTGCTATAAAGAGAGATCCTGTCTCAAAACAAAACTAAAAGCCAGTTTCCTGGGGCTGGCAAGAAGGCTTAGCAGGTAAAGGCACTTGCTGCCAAACCCGGTGACCTAAGTTCGATCCCTGGGACCCACAAGGTGGAAGAAGGACAACACGATTCCCACAAGGTGTCCTTTGACCTCCACATGTGTGCTGTGTCACAGATGCATGCAGATATCCGCACAAGTAAATAAACAAATGTAAAAATCAAAAATCTTTTATGATTTAATTTTAGTTTTGTAACTTATTATTCTATTTGTCAACCAAGAATAATACTCTTTAATTGTTTTGGTGCCAATAGGCATTACCCCATTTCTGTGCTCTCTCTCTCTCTCTCTCTCTGGAGGGTATGTGCCTCTCTATGTAACTCAGGCTGGCTGGGAACTGATAGTTCTCTTTCCTTAGCCTCCTGAGTGCTGGATTACCTTTCTCCTTCTTACTCCCTTAACACCTCCATTTTTACTTTGGTGCAGGCATGTGCATGCCAAGCACACACTTCTGCCACTGAAACAGCCAGCCAATATTTTTTTTAATTTATTTTTTATTTCTTCAAGTTACATCTCAATCGCAATCCCCTCCCTACTCCCCCCTCCTATTCCCCCCTCCAGTCCCACCCTCCCACCCTCTTCCACCCCAACCCACCCATCCCCTTCCTTTTTTTAAGTTTAAGGTATATCTTTTTCCCCCCAACAGCTCCCCCTTTCAGTCCATCAAATGGCTCTTTCTCTTATAACAATAAATACAATACAAAACAACAGAAATAATTAGGCCACAATTATGAGAGTTATATCAGCCAATATTTTTTAATTAACATTTGCAATCCCAGCTTCTAATCCAAGATCCAGTATCATGTGCCTTATTCTAAGTGGCATGATCAGAACATGAATTTCAGATTTTAAAATGCTTTTAAATTTGACTGCTTTAAAAAAATATATAGCTACCAGGGTGGTAGAGATGGATGGAGGGGAAGGGAAGAAAAACAGGAAAGAGAGGGAAAGCACAGAGGTGGGTTGGCTGTGTATTTAGGTATCACAATGTTTTCCCAGCATGATGACAAGTCCTTTGCTCAATGGGAGGAGAACAGAAAACGAATGCAACACACATTCCTGGATTGGGCTTCAAGGAGATGAAAGAAAATAGAGTCAACTGAGTCATAAAATTCACAAGGTGGAAAAGGCATTTGTTTCATACTAAATTAACAATATGGGGGCTGGAGGGACGGCTCAGTGCTCATTGCTCGTGCAGAGGGCCCAGGTTCAGTTCTCAGCACCCCATCAGGTGGCTCACAGCTGCCTGTAAATCAAGTTCAGGGGCTTCCAGTGCCCTCTGACCTCTGCAGGTGCTTGCACTCACACGGTGCATATAAACTCACACATATATAAGCACACATGTATGCACAGAATAAATAAATCTTGTTTTAAAAGCTAGATGTACTACTTAAAATTATCAAAAATTTGAACCTATTTACTTTACCTTTGCAAAACTGATCTCTTTTATGACACAGTGATTGCTCTCTGATTTATCTTTAGCCAAGTACACCTTCCCAAAGGTGCCTTCCCCAATCATCTCAATCAGGTCAAATTTGTCCATGGCTTCAGGGGTCAGAGGCTCCTAAAATGAAGTAATAAATCTTTACTGTGCACTTCTCTCGACAACTAGCCAGCAGAAGATTGATGAAAGGCAAGGGAACTGTTTGCCAAAACATTCTGCCCAGCTTTTCAGACACGGTCAAGAAATGTCCTTATGGCCACAGGCAACCCGGCGAACCACGCTACATTGTAGCTCAGCCTTGTGATCTTAGATGACTCACTACCTCAAAAAACTTTTCTTCTCTTGCTTCTGAAATAGAAAATTACTTGTTTGAAGGAAAGACACCAAGTCCCAGGTACTTGGTGTCTCTAAAAAGCAGGAAGTCCAAGGGTGAGGTATGCACAGTTCACGTCTTAGTGGGGAGGTATTGCCCTCTATAGAGGAGCCTGGGAATTTATTGGTCGGTGTTTTGGATTATAGAGATGAGGCATTACGGTATTTAAGATGCAAGTAGGGCCTGGGTTACTACCTATGTCATTCAAAGGTCGTTGGTCCCACGCAACCGTGGATTCACCACAATATGTACTTATGTAAAATCCCATTCGCAATTATCTGCCCCTAAAACCCAAACTATCACGTTTATCTAAGTATCTAAGTCAATACCCTATGGTATTGACTAATACTGGATTTCCTAGGAATATAACTTGATTGGGTCTGGGAATTTCCTGCGAGTTGTGACCCAATTTGGACAAACACCCTGTAGGGCTGATGGGAGGTTCAGAGTTCTAGCTACTACAGTCAGAAGACTGTCCTGGCAGCCAGCTACGGGTGTTCATTGGTGGAAGTATGCACTTGGTTGTAGTTTGCTTTCCTTCTGTTTCCGTTTTACGTAGCATTTAGAGGCATAATGGAGGTATTTATTTTGCTGCACTGGGAATCGAACCCAGGACCAAACACATGCTAAGTAAGCATTCTATCACTGAGCTTTATACCTAATTCTTTTGGGAGACCATTATTGAAAACACGTCTAAGTTGTTCCAATAGGGCTTGAGTTCAGGTACAATGCAGACTTCTAAAACCCTGGGTGGTCTACTGGGCAGGTTGTTTTCAAATAATTTCAAGTCAGGTGGGTACTACTACTAGGTTGCCAGAGGAGACACCTGTCGGCGTGCATGTGAGTGGGCACTAGAGTCCAGGACTTTGTAGTTGTGCGTTGCTATGGAAACCGACGCAGCCCAGGGAGCAGGCTTCCTAGTGACTGCCCTATCTCCTCCCACCTGGACTCCCATCTCTCTCCCTGCAGCTTGGAGAGGCCTGGGGCAGCTCCTGAAGGCCAAATACGGTGGGCTCGGCCTACCTGCTCAGCGGACTTTGTGCAGTGAGCTTGGAAGTGTCCAAGAGGATTTGGTCGCCAGCAGCTAAGCCTGGGGACGCTGGGGCAGGGCCACCCCTTAGGGGATGGTGGGGGAGGAGTGAGTGGAGTGCTGGGTGGTGTCACAGGAGACATTTCCGGGGCTGATTTCCAGTTACCCCGGGTCGGAACCCATCCCCAAACCAAGTAACAAGAACACATATTCACGCTCCTGAGCCATATAAGAAGTCAGAGGAGGAAAATGAACTACTGAGTTGAATCAAAGCGGGGCGAGGGTTTTTTTATTGGTCTGAGAGGTTGGCAACTTGTAGCTTGGTATCGGAGGGTTCAGGAGAAGCCAGTGCAAGGTCTGAGAATTGGTTTTTGTAGTGAAGAGTAGGGAGTGGGGAGAAACCACTTCAGGGACAAGCAAACTTTTTCAAAACTGCAGGGTGGGAGATAAGTCAGACTGCCTTCTTGCAACCTTCTGGGTCCCAGGGTGTATGGTGGGGGTGGCCATTTCCAGGGGCAGCAGAATTTTTGAAGCCTTGGACCTGTTTGGTTTTTTGTTTGTTTGTTTGTTTTTTCTCTTTTTTTGGACTGGCCTTGTGCTCATGGGAGTGGAGGAGTTTCTTTGGCGTAGTTGGTACATCTGTCTGCCACCTACAGAGGTCTGCTATGAATAAGCTATGCTGAGAGAGGAAATGTGTTGGTTTGGTTGTTGAGGGGTGGGGTGATGATGCCTATTGTTCAACTGTAATATATACTCCCAGTAGGAAGCAAGGTCTTAAATACTGCTGAGAGATATGTAAAAAGGGAATCTGGGTCCACTAACAAAACCAGGTTAGTGGGTCTGCAAATGCACCTCTCAACCTAGCTCCATTTCTTATTGGTGCATCAGGGTAGATTACCCGTGAAAATATACAATTTTTAGGATGATAAATACTAACACAGGAAGACAGTCATATCCAGTGGAATCTAAGACTTGTGACCATTTCATATCCCACTATTGTCAATACCCTGCCCCCAAAAAGTTCACTTCTCTAAAATGTAAATTATTACCCCTTTTTCTCCTTTATCTACATTTTATCTCCTGGGACAGAATTGTATAACAATGTAATCTTTTTAATGTTTGAAATTCTTATTGATCACTATGTTCCAAAAGAGACATATAAATGGAAATTAGCATTTTGTGACCATAGAACCTGAAGTGTTTTGTTTTGAAATTTTTTTATTTCTTCAAGTTACATCTCTATCACAATCCCCTCCCTACTCCCTCCTCCGGTCCCACCCTCCTGTTTTTTGTTTTTTGGTTTTTTTTTTTCCTGGATTGAAACACTAGTAGTACACAATCGATTGAAATAAAAATTTAAAAATCAAATTATCTTGGAAATTAATTCCTTAAAAAATCTAATGGGTTCCACATGGACAAATGTGGACCTCTTAGAATAGATGAGATTCCTCTTCTCTTCCTTTTTTTTCCCCTGTAGATAGGGTCTCAGTATGTACCCCTGGCTGGCTGGGAACTCACAGTGGTCCAATTGCCTGCCTCTGCCTCCCTGCTGGAACTAAAGATGTGTGGCACACCCATCCTCTTCCTTTTTAGAAGCTACCAGGGTTGGCAAATCTTACCCAAATAAGAAAACACATAGAAGTTTGGTTTAAAGTGGCAATCATCTGATTTTCAATAGGATTTATAATCTGACTCACTCTTAATGGTTAGTGAGATATAATTAAACAATTTCAAGTTTGCTTCATCTGTAATGCGTATTATCCAGCAATTAGAACAGATAAAGAGGCATGGAGGATGGCATGTATGGAAGTTGAGTGTCTTGGAAATAGTCTTGTAGACCTGTCTTCTTGAACACAAAACATCATCAGGAAAGTGTTTTGAAACCTAGGAAGGGTGAAGCCGACAGCAGAAGCTGTACAGAAGCTCCGTACTCCAGTGCTAATTTGTTCCTGGCAACATTGAGGGTGGATGATTTTGACACTGCTCTGTATGTACACTGCTCTGAACAACAAAGCAGATGGTGGCAAGTCGTGTTTCTCTGTCAGGGAAAAGCAGACAGAGAAGAAGAACAAGAGGAGAAGCCTGAATTAACCTTATGGGATTGGATTCGTCAGCGTGCGGCTTCACTTGACTTACTACACATGCAGATGGGGATTTGCAGAGCACAGGTATACAGACAGGGCCCCGGTGTCCAGGGGCAACCTGCACATCCAGCAAGCATGCTCAGCATCTGGACACCGGCTTCTAACCCAGTGAGCAGAACCATGGCTTCTTAGGGGGGAAAAGAAAACGGGTGATTCTGGGGCTGTAACAGAGAAGGTATAGGCTGATCCTGCTTCACCTTGAAAAGATGAGGACATCACAGAAGGGCACAGAAACCAATTAGAAACAACTATGCAGCCAAGCCAGTGACTCAGTGTAACAAGGCACTCTTTGGCTAACAGAGGTGGGACTGAAGTCCTCTCAGCTTCAGTGGGGCCTGCTTTAGTGACGGTGAACAGACAGGGGCAAGGAAGTTAGTTCCTGTGATGGTAGGAAGCCTGGCGAATACTGAGAC
>CAJQZJ010032738.1:0-44477 GCA_907164525.1 Lophiomys imhausi
ATGGCTTAGCATACATTCCCAATGTCCACTCCATACGTATTTGGCAACTGACTTTAACATTCTACTATTTAATCATCTCTATGAGTTTAAAGTTCTATATCCAACTCAGCTTCCATCCTAACTTGCATCTCCATTTTAAAAACATCTTCTTATATCCAGAACACCCTCAGAGAGAGAAGAAAGAAATATATATGGAGAGAAATTGGGAACTGTCCAGGCAGCCAGTTGTCTGTCATTTCTTAGTTTTGGAAGTTACTGGCCCTGCACTTTCTGTATAATCAGATATATTTATCCTTCTCAGGTCTCTGATGTGGTTGAAGACTATATAGCTAGAGTCTCATGGCTAAATGTGACATTTTTTAAAAAGAAGTTGTCTTAAAGTACAATTTAGGTCACAACAGAGCAGGTATTTTCTTGTTCATTGAAATGAATAAGTAATAATAATTTCTTAGTATTTAGCATGAAATTGCTGCTTTTGAACATATTAAATGAAAATATATGCATTTGAAGATAAAATATGTATTTTTCTTATTTACATCCATAATATTTTTGCATCTGGATGCTAATATCAAATTGATAACCATGAATTAGTTGATAATAACTTTGAAAATCAGTTTAGAATGGGAAATCATTGAAAACACTGGCTATATCTGTAACTTAGCTTTCACTTGCTTGTTAGAACTTTTTGCTGTTAGCTACCATGAGGCATATAAGAAGCCATTTAGAAAATATTGCTTTTTAACCTGATCACAGACAAACAAACAAACAAACAAAAATACAACACAATATTTTGAAAGTATTCTCCCTCACTGCTACCAACATATAAGGATTGTTCTTCTGTTTCACATATTTCTATAGTGTCCATTCTTTTTTTTTATATTTATTTATTATTTCAGGTTACATCTCCATCATTGTGCCCTCTTTCCACCCCTCCCAGTCTCACCCTCCCACCCTCTACCCCCTCTCCTCCAGAGTGGAGTGTCCCTACATATCAGTCCCCCACCCCAGTTCAGAAGTCATATGAGGGCCAAGAGCCTCCTCATACACTGGGGGCCTACAAGGCAGCACCACTAGGGCAAATTGTCTCACTGACAGGTAACAAAGTCTATGCTCCTCTTCCCTTTGGTGCATTGGTTGTAGTATAGTTATCCTGTACTATATGGCAATAATACAGTTACAATTGAATTGATGCCATGTGGATCTTTCTGAGTCTGTGTAAGTGCACTCAGGATGAAGTTTTTTGGTTCCATCCATTTGGCTGCAAGTTGCATGATTTCATTGTTTCTGATAGCTGAGTAGTATTCCATTGTGTAGATGTACCACAGTTGTTTGTTTGTTTGTTTGTTTGTCTTGTTTTGTTGTTTTTTAATCCATTATTGACATTGACATACTTACTTTTATTTCTTTTGGGCTTTAGTTTTCATAAGAACATAATTGCACTAGTCATTTACGACATGAGAACGTTTCATCTAAATTCAGTTCCTTTTGTCAGTGATTTTATGTCTTCAAGCTTTGCTTCTCATTCTCATCATGTGTTATCACTTTGGAGACTACCCTTTAGCCTTTCTTGTAGTCTGATGGGGACACGTACTCTTGGTTCTTTCTTAGTTCTGTATCTGTGTCTATGTCTGTGTCTTTCATTTCAATGGTGTCCCTGTGACTACAGCATTACTGGTTAGAGGATTTTTCTTTGAGTATCACAAGGAGTATTTGTCATCCTCTCTCTTGCTCTTTCCCGATTCCTTCTGTGGGGAGACTTGATTTTTCTGTCTCTGTTCTGTTTCATTGTATTCCTCTGTCTTTGATCTTCTCTTTATCTTCCATCTCTGAGGGCTTGATTATAGGATATTTTGGGCAGAATTGCTTGGCTGAAACCTGGCAGGTGTTCTTAGACTTTTATGTTTAGGGGTATTTGTAGCCTTTTATATCATTAGGAAGTTTTCTGTTACTGCTTCTGTGGTTGAGATGTCTAGCTTATCATTCTTAGGTTCTTTTGACTAAAATGTACACCTACAATGTTGCTCCAAATTCTTCAACGTGTTTCTTTATTACTGTTCATTTGTTTATCTTTCTTCTCTTCCAGCTGTGTATTTTCAAACATCCAGTTTGCAAGACCACAGCCTGGGTCTTTTATGTGACATATTAAGCTACTGATGACCCCTGACATCAGTGCTCATTTCATTTAGTGGGTTATTCACCTCAAAGATGTGCTTTTGCTTTTTAAAAATTGCTTCCATAATGGTATTATTTGTCTATTGGAATCCTGCTACTTTGTGCTCTCTCCCTCCCTCTCTCTCTCTCTCTCTCTCTCTCTCTCTCTCTCTTCTGGAAGCCCATTATACTAATTTAAAATGACAGTTTCAATTTCTCCAACTGAAAATTATGTACCTTGCTTAGTACCTGGCCAGTAAGTACCACAATATCTTGGCCAAAAATTTTCTAAAAATGGATGATGATGATCATGTGTGTAAATCACTGAAGCAGTTCTAGTCCAGTGTTTATGATTAGCGTTTGTTTTTACTTTCCCTTCTAGGAATTCCATGTGGGCTTTGAACCTATAGTCCAATCTGTGTGAGCACTGGATGTTCACCACTCAAGATTCACCCTATGTTTGGTTATTATGAGCTTTACTCCAGAGAGTGGCCCAAGTTTTTTTATCCCTAGTTCACATTTCTTCAATCATCATAAACATGTAAAGCAATTAAAAGGTGAGTACATCTTCCCAGTCCCTTCTTTGGAAACTAGGGGAGGCCTCTTTGGAAGCCACAGCTATGTCTATGCAAAAACCCTTAGAATGTTGTACTATAAATACAATATGCAAAGAATTTTTTACCTTAATGTAGAGACTTAAACAAAATCAATTATAGTAATCATTACAATATATCAAGAGACAAGTGCTATAGAAAATGGGACTGAAAAAATATACAGTGTGGGCAGGAATGGTGAGAGATTTTTGCATTTATTAGCATATTTTAGAATTATGTGTTATATTTGGATTTACTTTATGGTCATGCCAAATTACAATCATTTCAAGGTAGCTAGTTATAATAAAATACACTTTTCTAAGCTTTATAGTAAGCATAAAACAAAAATTTAGAAAAAGCAAATCCAAATAATCAGACAGGAGGGAAAATACATTGCAAGAATAAATCTTTAACCACAGGGTAGACTGTTAGGCAAGGAGAAAAAAAAGAAATGAGGTATAATAAAGATAGAAAATAAATTACAAAATACTACACTAAGAATTTATCTATTCATAATTATCTCTCAAAAATACAGTGGATTAAAATTTCCAGTTAAAAATATAGTGATAAACTGTATTTAATCAAGAACAAAAAAGTGTGGTTGTTGATAAGCCATGTACTTTACCGCTATGGGGAAGCTCTGAATTCACTAGTTGTGAGAGACTAGTTTAGTCAACTGTAAAATGAATATCACAGTACTGCCTAGCTGTTAGAATTAAATGACTTAATACTTGCATAACAAATGAGTGTCAAAATAGCTGCAGATAGTGATCATTACTTCATTGTTATCTTCCTCATCACCATTGGCTTCACCCATCTTAAATACATTCAAAGAAATGCTGGATTTGAAGAATGACAATGGTTTTGGTGATTAAAAAAAGAAACAGGAAATCAGATTAGTCATATTTAGATTCATTATGAGGTTCAGCTTTTTAAGTCATGAAAATCAGAAAAAAAAAAAGATTTATTCAATTTGGCCATATTGGGAAGAGGGAGAAAGAGATCCAGAGACAAGCCCATGTCTGTCTTTATGAATCCTGTCATGGAGACAGTGTTTAAGTAAAAAGCAAGATATATGCATAACTACGGATTACAGCAAAGGGTGACGCCCCTGTCCACCATGTCTCAGTTGCTGTTTTTTCCTGAAGGATCACTTTCTTCTGCAAGGTCATCTTTTTAAAGGAATTTGCATTTGGTAAGAGGTCATTTCACGAACAGAACAGGGACAGACTAGCACCATAGTTGTAAGTATAGGCCAAGCCCTCCCTGCCTTTATACAAGCACTCTACTCACTGTACAACCACTGCAATATGAGGAAGACTAAGATCTCCATGTATTAACATTTTAAGTGAGAAAAATAGTACATTATTTGCCAGGTTCTAATCAAGATTATGGCATATTTTAATTAATCTCATCAAACTATTGAATATTAAAATGCTTATCAATGCTCAGTAATATTTTCAAGAACTGAAGATTATTTATTTTATGATCTTGGAAGATACTTACTCTCCTACTTAGGTATCTATTGTGATAAAAATGCCTTGACCAAATGCAATGTGAGGTGTAAGGGATTAATTTGGCTTACACTTCCTGTTTACTGGATACTGTAGGCAAGAACTGATCTAGAAGCCATGGAGGTAGACTGCTTACTGTCTTGCTAGCAATGGTTTGCTTAGCTGCTTTTCTTATATGTCTCAGGACCATTTGACAGTCTTTAACAGCCTGGGTCCTCCTCCCATTTCAATCACTCAAGAAAGAGCTTCATAGATTTGCTACCTGGTTGATCTGATAGAAGTGTCTTCTCAACAGAAGTTCTCTCTTAGATGACTTTAGTTCATGTCAAGTTGGCAGAACACTTAACAGTTACCAAGAGGATGCATCTCAACTAGTTTTGTACTTTTCTCTACAATATCATGTTTTGAAGACATTATTCATCAAGAGTATTCAATTCCTTTTTCAAAAGATGCAATTCACTGGAGTTTGTTTGCTTAAGCATGCTTATGTTCACTTTAGCAAAGCTATTAGTCTATGGCACTAACCACTGCACAACCAAACATGTCACCAAAGGCAGAGGGACCTCTTTCAGTTAAATCAGAGTGAAAGTGCTATTCCCTCCCTATAAACGTCTATGTGATGAAAATAAATTATATTATTTCCTGAGTAGACAGTCATAAGATGGTACTAAAAGTTTATGAGTATTAAATAAAGATATAAAAATCAGAATTTGGGGGAAGAATAGAATCTTGAAGAAATTAATAGATAGATGATAGATAGATAGATAGATAGATAGACAGATGATAGATGCCACTTCCTTGTTTCCAAACCCATTCCCAAGCACAAATCCCTAAATATAATGAACTGTATGTCCCTAAACAAATGGAGAGCTTATTCTCTAATTATATTTCTTCATGAACCTTAGAGACAGATGTGAGCCTTAGTTATGCATCATGGTTGATTACCATCATTTCAGTTCATGTAGCCCAGACGAAGGA
The DNA here is from genome assembly GCA_907164525.1 of Lophiomys imhausi. Classification (NCBI taxonomy): domain Eukaryota; kingdom Metazoa; phylum Chordata; class Mammalia; order Rodentia; family Muridae; genus Lophiomys; species Lophiomys imhausi. The sequence continues at coordinate 5,237 of CAJQZJ010032738.1, forward strand.
TTTTATTTTTTAATTTAACATTTAATTTCATTGGTATTACAGACAAAAAAGCAATATCCCACAATTTATTCTTTGTTATTGCACATCTGCACAATAAAAATATGTATGTCAAATATGTTATTTCAAGAATATTTACAATGTGACTTTAAAATCAAATATGTCTGTTTATCCTCTTTTAGAAAATAATCTAGTTTCAAATTCTAAAACATAGGTTAAAAGATAGTGCATTAAAGTTTTATGTTATGAATTGTTCCCTGGGGTATTTTAGTAAGTAGAAGAATCAACAACTTGTGCAAATGTGTGAATAAAAATATCGGAAGAACCATAGTTTACCATTTTGATAACCCAAATTATGTTCTTGGCACCACAACCCAAAGATTTTTTTTTTTTTTAATTACAGAACAATGAGAACTTTTCAAATTTGGTTGAGCTGTAGCAGTCTGACTGTTATGGGTGTGTATCAGGATAGTATCTGAGAAAAGTAAGTGTTACAGAACGAGAGAAATCAACTTGAATTTCCAATCAAAAAATAATTTTCATTAGTACAGGAGCTGGTAAACAGGGAAGATTAACAGGAGATTACTCAATATTTTTGAGCTCACATTTGACATTTGTTATGGATATAAAGTTAATGATGAATAGACTGCGGAATTCAAACCCTTATACTAATCTACCAGCTCTAATGAAGGAACAAAATGGGACTGTTACAGAACAAAAAGACAAGAGCATATGGTTGAAACACACACACACATTTGCATACTTGTTTTAGAAATCATCTTTTCCAGATAAGAATTCTATATAACAAAATGCAAAAATTATTTTGCTTTTTAAGAAAATTCAGAATAATTTTAGCATTTATTTATTCAAACTAAAGTTTATTATGAAATTTCATTAAAAATAAATGATCTATTTATTTGTGTGTATGTGTGTAAGTGTTTATGTGTCAGTGTGCGTCTTCCCTTATACATATGAGGGGGTCAGAGAACTACTTGTAGAATCATGCTTTTGTACTATGTGGATCTCAGAGATCAAACTCAGGTCATTAGGCTTTAAACCACTGAGTCATCTCTCCAGTTCTTTTAAGTGTTGTATTAATATTACTCTTCAGTTTTCTGAAAATAAATTTATATCAAAATATGCTTGAAGATATTATAAAATATGGATGAGGATGTATAGGAAAATTGACAGTTCACCAGTATGTATAATAATTATCAATCAAAAAGTGTCATTCTTTTAATAAGAAACATTTATTTATTGATAAAATGCATGTCTTGTGTGATAAAATGTAAAGACTGAAAGTTTAATAGTCTCAAGAAATTTATTATGTCGAAAAACTGTATCTAAACTGAATAAAGAGATGCATGCTACCAAAACAATATCGAAACAATTATTATAATGAAAGTTATGTGCATAATAATTTATTTTGCATATATAAAACATATTTAAGAATTTATAATAGTATAATACTATATGCACATATTTAACTATTATCAATCTATCAATCTTTCATCACCATTATCTGCTCTATAAGCAGTGGGAATGAATACAGTTCTAAAATTTGAATGTAGGTCATTGAATAAAAATATGTTTGTCCTCTCAGAGCTTATCTTCAAAGAAAAAGATAGACAGTGATCAAATGTGGTTTTAGAAAAAGCACTAGAGGGGCTGGAGAGATGGCTCAGAGGTTAAGAACACTGGCTGTTCTTCCAAAGGTCCTGAGTTCAATTCCCAGCAATTACATGGTGGCTCACAACCATCTACATTGAGATCTGGTGCCCTCTTCTGGAGTGAATGTGTACATGCCGGCAAAACACTGTATACACAATAAATAAATAATCTTAAAAAAAAAAAAAAGAAAAAGCACTAGAATTGAACACAAGAGGAAAGTGAGTGATGTGTCACTATTTTTCTCAATGAATTGTAAGAGATTTTCTAGAAGTTTTGTTTGCAAATAGCATGAATAAAAGCAGCTGGCAATAGGGTAACTAATGTGAAGAGGAAACTAGAAATGACAAGGTATCATGTATGCCTGGAGTTCCCAAAATCAGGGGGACATTTATTGATTAGATTAGAGAGGAGGAAACCTGTCCAACGAAACCCACTTAAATAATGAAGAAATGAGCAGGTCATACTTTGAATTGCTAACTTGAAGGATTGACTAGAGTAGTAAATGATTAACTTAATCCACTTATATTTTTCATATTTACATAATGTCAAATACATTGATTTAATATAAATATTTATTTATTTAATTTTAAAAATTATTTATTTATTGCTTCAGGTTACATCTCCATCATAGTGTCCTCTTTCCACCCCTCCCTCTACCCCTTATCCCTTCCATTCCACTCCTCTGGACTGGAGTGTCCCTACATAACAGTCCCCTGCCCCAGTGGTACATCTACACAATGGAATACTACTCAGCCATCAGAAACAATGAAATTACGCAATTTGCAACCAAATGATGGAACTAGAGAAGCTCATCCTGAGTGAGCTAACCCAGACTCAGAAGGATGCACATGGCATCTATTCACTTATAGTCGGATTTTAGCCATATAGTACAGGATATCTATAATATACATATTTATTAATACACACATCACTACTCATGCTGTATGGTGTATCTCTAGGATTGATCTAATAGTTTGGACAAGAAACTCCAACAGTTCACTTCCCTATCTTTTTTCAGATGGGTCCTTAAAAAGTTATATATAATCTGAAACAGTAATTAAAGACAAAGAGTGAAACCTAAACTTTGTTAACAAATATATTTATTAATAAGTATAATTACCCTATTTACCCACCTATTACCCAACAACTAACCCTAGTAATAACTGTAAACTGTTATATTAGGCCAGCAGGGCCTGGAGGGAGGCCTGAAGACCTGGCAGTCCTGGGTGGCCTTAGCTGGAAGCCTGACCAGACTTAGGTCTCCTGATGATAAGGCCTCAGTCCAAGGGCAGACCTTTTCCCAATAAGTAAATACAGCAAGACCTTTTAATATTTCATTGTTTAGTCCTTAGCTAGGCAGAGTCACAACTAGCTCATCTAAGTTAACCCGGCCATCTAATGCCAGTTTGCCATGTGGCTTGCTGTGCCTTCTGAGCTCTCAGGCACATCTGTCTGCTATGTTTCCAGCAGAAAGGAGCTAACTTCTTCTGTCTCTTCCTAGGGTTCTATTCTTCCTCACAGGAAGTTCCGCCTTTCTGTCCAACTAATTGGCCATCAACAACTTTTATTATCCAATCAGAGAATGCCTCAGATAGGGTGTTAACCAGATCTGAGAACATTGAAATTTGCTTTTGAAAGCCATACATAACACCTTTCTCCAACAAAAGAGGGTATGAAATAAAAAGAGAACGCAGCTTTCACTATAGTCTAAGGAAACATGCTGTTTGCCTATGTGAGGATATTCATAGTCATATTGTTTAGATATGGTCTTCTAACTAGTTTTTAAATTCTATACAAAATATAAAAATATAAATTCTGTATTTCCCGCATAAAATATTCTAAAATTCTAAACCACAATAAAATATTTTATAATCCACAAACACAAGATATTTTCTGAAACTATTTGCTCTTATTTCAGTTTTTGAAGATACAAGTCCTATGGACAAACCATAGTTGCTTTTTTTTTTGGTTTTTCGAGACAGGGTTTCTCTGAATATCTCTGGCTGTCCTGGACTCGCTTTGTAGACCAGGCTGGCCTCGAACTCACAAAGATCCGCCTGCCTCTGCCTCCCAAGTGCTGGGATTAAAGGCGTGCGCCACCACCGCCCGGCAGTTGCTTTTTTTATAACGACTAAAATATAGAAAGTAATTCACCTGTATTTTTTTTTCATTTATATTTTGCTGTGAGTGGTCTCTCTCCTCCCTCCCTCCCTCTCTCTCTCTCTCTCTCTCTCTCTCTCTCTCTCTCTGTGTATGCACATTTCTGCCTGTACACATTGGAGGTATCAGATTTCTTGAAGCTGGAGTTACATGTCTGTGAGCATCCCAATATGGATGCTGGGATACAAAATCTGGTCTTCATGTTAGAGCAGCAAGTCTTAACTCTCAAGCTATCTTTCCAGTCCCAGTGATTTACTTTTATTTTATCAAACTTCCTATTAAAAAGGGGTCTGACTTTTACAGTAAGATGTATCTGTCAAAATTTTTGCTTATATTATTTGATTTAAAATTTAGGTTTATGAAAATTTATGAGCATTCGAAATAATCAGAAAGCTTTGAGTAGAGGATGGGATGAGCTGGCCCACTGCACTTATGTTTCTGTGTGACAGAAACATATTACTCATATATTGAAAATAGTTTCAGAAACTATATTCTAGAATATATAAAATTACTATACTACATATCTACTTTTAACAAGATTTGCAATATTCTCAGTAGGCTAAATCTTATATGAGACAATTCCAAAATTTATTTCAAAGTAAAATATCTAAAAGTAGTTTTTCCTAGACCTCTTTGCATATTCTCTAACAGTAAAGAAGTAACTAATATTAATTGGAATAATCCGGAAATAAATAATTTAGAAGAACCTAGGAAGAAAAACCTTTAAAAGAGACAGAAAAATAAGGGTGGAGAAAGAAAAGCAGTAATGCAAAGAAAATTTGAAAATTTGATGTGTATCAAGAATTTTCCTAGGATTCTTTATACAGAAGCAAATTAGCATCAGTGAGATGTGCAGTTCATAACAGATAGCAAGAGAGATTGTAAAGTGTTCTCAATCCTTATATGTTAGATAATTCTGAGACACTTTAAATAAATGACCTATGATATTACTATTGACATAAAGATATATGCATTTAATTTCTCAGAGTATCATTTATTTGAATGAGCTCTAGTTTTATAACTTACGCCACTGATAGCTGTCACACAAAAAATGTGGCATTTAATCACATATTTCAAGACTAAAAGCATGCAAATGGAGGAAACTTCAATATAGGACAGCAGCTAGTGAAAATGGTCTGTTTGATGAATGGACAAACCTTCTGAATGTCTTTTTATTTAGGACTCTAGCATGTGATAAAATGCAAACTAGAATTAATGACACCATGCATGCATTTACCACAAAATAAATAAAGCCCAAAGACAATTATAGCATATTTTAATGTAAGAGGATGATAGTTGATCTATTAGAGTTTTGAGTTTATGAGTTAAATCTTTGTAGCCTCTTCACCTATCTTTAAACAGTCTGCTTTTTATTAGCTGGCATGTAATTCCTGTTGTGCTTATAAATTTATTTTAAACTATAAAGGAATAAAAGAGCAAGTATAATCAGTAGGCATATTAATTATAGAAACATAAATGAGTGAATATTATGGAAATAAAAAGACCAGTTTTTATTGGCAGCATGTATGGAATAAATATCTTCTTGCCCTCATCTTTACAGTTCCAAAATTTGATTTGTACCACAATGAGGGAGTTCTCAACCATAAATAAACACTAATGATCCATTTAACATGTCCTACAGAAGTTTCAGGCATAGTATAAATATTCAGTAGTTGTAAGAAATGAGAAAGGGGGCTGGAGAGGTGGCTCAGAGGTTAAGAGCACTGGCTGTTCTTCCAGAGGTCCTGAGTTCAATTCCCAGCAACCACATGGTGGCTCACAGCCATCTACATTGAGATCTGCTGCCCGGGCATATATGTAGAGCAAATACTGTATACATAATAAATAAATAAATAAATAAACAAACAAACAAATAAATAAATAAATGTTTAAAAAAAAAAAAAGAAGTGAGAAAGGAGTTATAGAAAGAGGGAAAGATAAATGTGTCTTCAATGAGCAATGTTTCCAGTAGGCTCATGTGTTTAAACACTTGGTGCCCAGTTGGTGGCACTGTTTGGGAAGGTTATATAACCTTTAGTTGCTGGAGCCTTCATGGAGGAAAAACATCACTAGGGGTGGTCTCTGGGGTTCTAACCTGCCTCTGCTTCCACTTCTATTCGTCTGCTTTTGCCACATGGATGAAATGTGGCCATTCAGCTTCCTGAATGGTTGATACCACATGCTCCTGATGCCATGCCTTCCTTCCATGACAGACTGTATCCCCACAGGATCTAAGAAAAGGTCTTGAGATCTAAGATCTTAAAACCTTTCTTCTCACCTTTCTTTCTTTCTTTTTTTTTTTTTTTTTTTTTTTTTTTTGGTCAGGGTATTACATAATGGTAACGGAAAAAGAACTAAGACAGTCATTTGGGGATAAGAAATCATATAGGGAATATTTTGCAAAAGACTGAGGGAACAGTCTGAGATGGCGTAGAAAATGGAATAAATAACTCTAAGTCAATAAATCTGTCAATGATTTGCAGATTCCTCAGTCAATTTGAATCACATCACTAGGAAAAGACAGAGTATGCCTGACAAAGAAGAGTGAATTAAAGGGGACTCAAGGAATTCTAAGGAGCATTTAAGCACAGGTTACAATTTTGAAGGCTTAGAGGAAGTGAAACTTTGAATTGTATGTAATTTGTAAAATATCAGAACACATGTCAATGAAAGTTTAAGATACATTTTTTGAAAGATTTTATATTTTAAAAGGGATTGTAATCAGAGAATAAATTTGGTTATAGCACAATGGATACTCCTAGCAACCTAGAAGACATATGTAGTATTGTAATAGTGTCAAAACAAGGAGAATCTAATGAAAGGTCAAATTTCTGCTCATCAAATTCTTGAAAAGTTATGATTAAGACTCATTAAAAATCAATGATATAGCTGTACTACAGAGCAATAGTAATAAAAACAGCATGGTATTGGTATAGAAACAGACCAGTGGATCAATGGTATTGAATTGAAGATCCATAAATGAACCCACACACCTACGGTCACTTAATTTTTGACAAAGAAGCCAAAACCATACAATGGAAAAAGGACAGCATCTTCAACAAATGGTGCTGGTCCAACTGGATGTCCACGTGTAAAAGAATGAAATTAGACCCATACTTATCACCTTGTAAAAAAGCTATGTCCAAGTGGATCAAAGACCTTAACATAAGGCTGGACACACTAAATCTATTGGAAGAGAAAGTGGGGAAACCCCTCAAACTTATTGGCACAGGTGACAACTTCCTGAACAGAACACCAACATTTCAGGATCTAAGACCAACAATCAATAAATGGGACCTGTAAAAGCTTCTGTAAGTCAAAAGACACTGTCATTCGAACAAAACGGCAACCTACAGATTGGGAAAAAATCTTCACCAACCCCACGTCTGGCTCATATCCAAAATTTACAAAGAGCTCAAGAAATTAAATGCCAAGAAACCAAATAATCCAATCAAAAAATGGGGAACAGAGCTAAATAGAGAATTCACAAAGGAGGAATCAGTAATGGCTGAGAGACACTTGAGGAAATGCTCATCATCCTTAATTATCAGAGAAATGCAACTCAAGAGGACTCTGAGGTTCCATCTCACACCTGTCAGAAAGGCTAAGATCAAAAGCTCAAATGACAGCACATGCTGGCAAGGTTGTGGAGAAAGGGGAACACTCCTCCATTGCTGGTGGGAGTGGTGGATGCTTGTACAACCATTATGGAAATCATTCTGGCAATATCTTAGAAAACTTGGAATAGCTTTACCTCAAGACACAGTCATACCATTTCTGGGTATACATCCAAATGATTCCTCTCAAATCACAAAGAAGTTTCCTCATCTATGTTCATTGCATCCTTATTTGTAATGGCTTGAAACTGGAAACAACCTAGATGTCCCTCAGCTGAGGAATGAATTAAAAAACTGTGGTACATCTACACAATAGAATACTACTCATCTATCAGAAACAACGAAATTCTGAAATTTGAAGCCAAATGGATGGAACTAGAGAAGCTCATCCTGAGTGAGCTAACTCAGACTCAGAAGGATGCATATGGCATCTATTCACTTATAATTGGATTTTAGCCATATAGTACAGGATAACATACTACAACCAATGCACCAAGGGGAACAGGAACATAGACTTTTGTTTCCTATCAGTGAGACACTTTGCCCTAGTGATGCTGCGTTGTAAGCTTTCAGTGTATGAAGAGGCTCTTGGCCCTCATATTACTGCTAAACTGGGGTGGGGAGACAATTATGTAGGGACACTCCACTCCAGAGGAGTGGGATGGAAAAGATGAGGGTAGTGGGAGGGAGGATGGGACTCAGAGGGCCTCAAAGAGGATACTGAGATGGAGATATAACCTGAAGTAATAAATAAATATTAAAAAAAATCAATGATATACAACATATTTAGTAAAAAATAGTAAAATTTATTACCCAAAGTGGGTTATGTTATTTGCTTGCTCTTTTATTTGTATCTAAAAGTAGAACATTTATGGTCTAGAAGAAAAAAATTATACTACACTACATTTTATTTTCCAGAGAATTTCAGGTTTGTTATTACTGGATTAATAAATGAATCTCAACACATGATATAAATGAATCTCAACACATGATTTTTTAACTATTGACTGGAAGCCAATCCTAACTTTCAATAGAAGATGTCTGATACTCTTATCCTAAGTCCTTAGAAAACAAATATTCATAAAGAGTGACTCAAGTGAGATAAGAGAAATGGGAGTTATGTTCAATATAGTTTAATACATCAGGGTTTCATAAGAGCCAGGAATAATATAATACATACTTAATGTCATGGACATGTATCTCATTGCCCATTTTGCGACAATTTTATTAAAATATTTAAAAATAAATCTAATTGAATCCTGAAACATGATTTAAATACCTCTCATATTTTATATTAGAGATTAGAAGTAAGAATGGCAATATTATCTTATATGTCATTTAGAATATTTATTTTAAGTGTATCATGGAAGAAGTGATAAATTTAATATTACATTTTGAAAATATTTAAAAACTTCTCATAATGGCATGCTTTTAAAATAAAAATACATGCTCAAGTATGAAATATATGAGTTTTCAAAAGAAGATTAAGGCATATATATATATATATATATATATTTATATATATATATATATAAAACTGAACTTTTTGAAATATCAATAACAAAGTTGTGAGGAACAAATTAGGAAAAGACATGGATGTCTTTTTCATTTGGATATTTACAAATATATATTACATATTTTATTTTTCCATTATTACTTGAAACTCGTCTGTCATGGTTACATGATCTTTCTCCTGCTCTCTCTTCTGTGGTTTAAGCAGAATGATAGTGGTAACCTGGATGATGTTTTATATCCTTAGATGGCTAGATGATTTCAGCTGTTTTTGAGTGCAGTGTTATTTTCCCTTCTATTTTATGCAGATATCTCATGTCAAAAATTATAATAATTCTTCTGTTATAATTTGAGATAAAAATTTTGATTTTTGTTAAGTCATCAGCGATGAAAATGTATAGAAATTGGTCATGTCTGGAATACCTATATCCTTTATATTCACATCTGAGGGTGGTTAGCAAAGGCATCCACAATATGAGCCAGTGACTATTCACCATCGAAGACAGGGCAGATACATACATTGTTAGGTTTATAGAACAAAGCTTGTACTTTGGATTTTCTTTTCTTTCTTTGTTTTTGTTTTTGAAAGTCATGACCTCTGTAGAAATTTATGGAATAGAATTTCCACTAGTTGATACCTGTTCCAGATATAACTCTCCTTTGTAAACTATATATTGAATTTCTGAATAATCTACAAATCCTACTTTGTAGTCATTCAATATGGAGCTCAAAAAGGCATCAGTTACTTTAGGGTATGGAAAAAAGTTATCTAAAATGGTGAAGAAATTTAGAAAAGGTATTTGAGGAAAAAATTGGCTTTCTTCTAAATGTCTTTTAGTTTGAAAAAAGGCTTAATATTTTCTGACAGGAATCCTCTACCTTAGATAAAGTCTGTCCAGTTTCTGCTTCCAACCTGAACCCACAATTCTGTAATAAAATTTGAAAATGAGACTCAGGTGATTGTGGTTGCCCTGCTTGTTTACAATTTGCTTGAACGAGTTTCATTTTCATTACTTCATATGTTCAGTGCATTGAATGAGTTCTTTATTACCAGCAGTTTGTGGCTTTATACTTTTCTAAATAATCATTGTTCATATACCAGAAGAATCAGATTTCCACGTACGACTTGATGTCATTGTGTATGGACAGGCTGTCCACAGGTGCATGGAAGCAACAAAGCAATGAAGGAATACAGTCAGGATTAAAGTTTCACAAGTCCAGATGTTGCTGCTGCTGCTCTTGCTGCTATTTGTACAACCTCAGACCTTGGCATTTCAGTATCACAGCTGGCAAGTAACAGGAGAAAGTGAAGTCTATGTGGCGTGTGCATGCCTTGTTAGTGATAGGAAAAGAAGAAGCAAAAGCAGGGAAGGAATCCATCCTGCCTGAATAAATAGAAATGTGCTTGAGAGCCAGCTACACTCGATTGAAAATGAGTCACTTCCCTAGTATTAGAGAAATGTTCTGTCACATTCAGAAAAATATAATTTATATAAATAAATATAAAGAACTCAAATAATGAATGTTCATACTCCCTTGTGTTTCTTTTCATGTTGTTCACAAAATTGTCACAATCAAGATTGTTGTTCTTTATGTCATTACCTTATTTTTACTATTTTTTAAAGGAAAATTTTCTTTTAGAAAGAATCTCACAAAGGACTTAGAGACTGCATAGGTCATAAAGTATCCAATATGTTAATATCAAATTGCTGATAGTATTTGTTTTTACTAGGATACTACAAGTACACCCAGAAGTCCATTCTTAATGGCTCACTTCCAGAAAGAATGACATCACATATGCTGTCCATCAAAGTGTGAGCCAAATGACTGCAAATTCCTTTGGCTTATTATTCATGAATGTATAACCTATCACTTCTTGTTTATAGTACTCACCACCCCATGGAAAGAAATTAATTTTATACTGGGGCATTCCCATTTTAGCGGTCCATAACAATCTGGACATCCATTAAAGATGTTCAATATTTAACATGAACATATGTGTATTAGGCCTCAGACCAAATTCAAGCCTTCTCTCCAAATGAAAGTTAACATCTATAAGAGAAAATTAAAACAATTATCTAAATGTGAATAACCTAACTTCTGTTCTCTGGTCATAACTCAGTGTAGTCCCTTGAACAACATAGTATTATCACATTAGCATAGGATATATCCTATATATATATATATATATATATAATATGTAAAACTGTGCTTCAGAGAAAGAATAAAATAATTATTTGCCAGTTTAATTAATAAGCAAATACTAATATTTCTTGAATATACGGTTATCAAGTAATCTAAATATTCTATATTGCACAAAGTATGTTATACATATTGTAACATAGTTGCATAGGGCCAAGAACCATTGTATTAGTTAATATACATAAAATGGTTCAATCTCAGTTTTTTATACCTATTATTCAAGGTTAAAATGGTCTCCCAAATAAGATTTCATTTGATTGGGGAAGACATTTAACCTACTGTACTTATCTCCATTAATATTACATTTTTAGATAGTAAGTTGTTCTCGAAAAAGTGCTCCTTAATGAAAAATGTAAAAAAAAAAAAGAAGTCACAATATACTTCATGCAGAATTTAGGAAAGTTTGACCCTCAAAATTTACAGTTGAATCTTTCATAAAGCCATAAATGATTTTAAAGAATTAATATTCTCTCTCTACACCCTTCAATCTGATGCTTACCCTCCCCTGACTGTGGCACAGTGACACTGGCGAGGTGTCCTATTAGGAAATACACCTCTCCCAACATTGTGTGAACTTTAAAGTAACTACATTTTCTCGCAGCACCAACGCCAATCCTGACGATCTTTAATTTCCCTTTTGTCTTGAATCTCAGATCCATTGAAAAATTAAAGCAGACTGGTAAGTCCCTGAGGTAATAGGAAGTTCTTACTTCTTCCTGATTTCCTTACCAGAATATCTAAATTTCAAACACTTTCCCAAGCTCCACAGAAAAACTAAAATGAATAAAATACAGCTTAGAGATCAGAAAGTCAGAAGATAATCTGCTAAGTGTGCTGTTTTTAAGTGTTTTCGAGTTAGCAAAATTTCAAGGCAAAATGCCTATGAGGAGTGACATTTCTTCTCTTTGGTTTTCACTTTGAGACTTTCATTCAAGACATGTACCATAAATGTAGAATGACTAAGTATCTGATATAATTTACATAAATTCTAGGTCTTGGAGCATCCACAAAGCTATTACAGAAAAAAAAAAGAATAAAGAAAGAAAGAGAGAGAGAGAGAGAGAGAGAAAGAAAGAAAGAAAGAAAGAAAGAAAGAAAGAATAGAAAGTCCTTTTCAAATTTCCCACAATGCATTGTTTCACGACCAGAATTTTAAACTTAGAGCATGAAGAAAAGATGACTAATTTATAGACCCTGGATATTGCTCTTTGTATTTAACAAGTGTTGGGATATAACTGTAGCCCACCATCATTTGGGAATGACACTTCTATGTAACACACTTCTGATAATTTTCCAAATTCTAAAAACAACCATTTCATAGACTACTTTGAGACCACTACCACTTTATGTCTGTAGGATCCAAAATTATTGATATTTTATGAGAGCAAGTTTTTGGAATGAAAATTATAATATAATGCTATTCTATATATTTTACATTAATGTAATATTAATATATTTTATTTGATAAGGATTTCAATGTAATGTTGAAATATTTTCAAACTCTTTCACATTTGTCTATAGAGGAACTCAATATACTTGTCACTTGATTTGAGGTTCTGTGATTAAATAAACTTTCCAGAAAACTTTGTGTAAAATATGTAAGAACAGAATAACACAAATATTAAGTGAATCATATAAAGACTTAGATTGTAATGAAGGCTAATAATAAAGTAATACATGGTAGTTTTTTGTTTTTACTAAAAGTATGTATAAAGCAAACTAATAATCCCTAATACTTGGAAGATATCAATGGTAGTAAATGTTTCCCAGTATTAGAAATTTTTTAGAATAAATATTTCATATTACTAATATATTTATATTTTCTCACTGACAAACACTTATTCCGCAAATTTTAAATTATTTGAAATAATTTGCCACTATTCGATGTATAAAATTAGATGATGAATTAAAAGTCTCAATTACTCGGTTTTCCTTGGAATTCATTCACGGCCCTAATAACTTTGATGAATGATGGATGCATGTGAAACTTGAGGTAATACACCTGTAAAACAGGAATCCTCACATTTATGTGCTCATATTAAGATGGGCACTCTGATTTATAATTAAAAACATGAGTTTTATAACTTTATCCTCGAGATTTTGCATGTCTTTTGCCTTTAAAATATTATTGGCTTCTAAATAGTTTACTTTATTGGCTGTTAAATTTTAACTTTAGGATGGTAAATGCACATCATAGTTATTTAAGATACTAATTTATTAACTCTATTGACCTCTGTGTATTTTGAGAATTGGAGAGAGAGAGGGATCTGCAGCTTTCATACTTATTTATTTTCTAATAATGTACACACAGTACCATCAGTCTTTTCTTGAACATAAAGATAATGTAATAAACAGATTTTTGGAGAATGCAACTGTGATACATTTGGATGATTAACATTTTTGAACTGTGCAGCTATTAATAGAAGCAAAGTCATAATAGTTGACATTATGATCTCATGTATAAGCCAAATTAATGAATATATGATTCACTATTACTTATTTACTGATATCTCAAATATTATAAATTATCTTAAAGCAACCCTATCTAATGAAATATAATGTGGACTGTGCATTGTGTTTTATAGCCCTCACATTTATGTTTCAAAGGGAATAATGTAAATGATTTATTTTCTAAAATAAATATTTTAATTTGTAGTAATATAAAATATCTCAATATTTACATTACCCTTTTCTCATTAAATATTTAATATTTATGTATCTTGTCTCAGAGTAGCACAAGTTTAGAATTCAATTTGTGCACATTGTCCTTGTTTATGTATCATAGTGGACAGCACAGGTCAAAAGGGCAGCTCAGGTTGAGGAGCTGAATGATCTTCATTTTGCTCTCTGAGGCATCTTTTTCCTAAACACCATATTTAGTGGAACATAAGCAGGCAACTGTCACATTTGAATATCACAATGACTATAGAAACAAATCCTATATGAGTGCAATTAAGGGGAAACTTTTCAAAACAGAGAGGGTAATTAAGTAGAAAATGTGTGGTTAAATCCACACAAAAAAATGTTGGATGGAAAGATCCCTTTGCACACAGAACAACACCAAATATGAAAGGAAAGGGGATGGGTGGAAACTCAGCATAGGCGAAAATTACCATATTTTCTGAATAGAAGGCCAGTTTGGCTCTGGAAAACTTTCTTTTCTTCTCCCAAGTGAGAATGGCTACAAGCCAATAGATACAGACCTAAAATAGAGCATATACCATGGTAACCATAGTAATGAGTAGATGGAACTAAAAAAGCTGGCCTTGGGTGAGCAGATGTTCAGTCAAAGCAGGAGTGAAAACATGAACTGCAATTCACAGCCTCCATTTTTTCTCCATACAGTAAGACAGTGTTCTGAGAGCCTGTGGGAGAAATGTCTCTAAGGAAGAAGAGGAGCCAGAATAGTAGAGTTACATGTCAGGGACACAGTCACCTAGTCCCCATGCAGGTTGTTGAAGAGATGACAAGTATTTCCATTATCTATTTGCACACCAACTTCATTGAATAGAATATTGGCTTACAGTATTATGAAACATCCCCTCCATGCAATTTTGAAAATTATGTACTACTACAATAGGCTTCAGAAATTCTAATCTACATATATTTTTGGTAAGAATACTAGAGTAATCATATCATTTCAATACCTTCTATAGATCTCAAACTGTCTTTCCTAAAGTGGTGAAACTACTGTGGGTAGGAACAAGGGTACTAGCAGACAGCCTGGATTTTAAACTGACTCCTCAGGTGACTTTGGACAAGTGATTTCAATTTCCTAAGACACAATTAGTTTTCTTAGAAAATGGGATTACAATGTGAAGCCCTATAGCACTAATATGTTGATTAGTACATGCTAGGAGTGTGTGATGAATAGTTGTCATTAGTAAATTTTTAAAATTTTACTGTCATTCAATGCAATACATTATTTATAACATATGCCAATAAATTCCAAAATAACTGTAAAAAATGCTAAAAGATTGGATTTTATTTGGCCCAGCAAATTTTGTTGACACATGTGTAGTATATACACACTGCAGGGACATGTCCAAATAGTTGTATTTCCCTTCGTTGAGACAAATATCTTAAACGCACAACAGAACTTATACAAACAGATGACGTGCAGCTCTCATTCTTTCTTTTGAAATGTTACTGTACAATGACTCCTCTACAGGTCACCGTCTTGTATTTCACTGGCCGTGTTTCCAAATGTAGCTCAAACTCCAGAGAAGCTCTGAACTCAAGGATTACTGAATCATTATTAGCTCAAGATTAAAGTTTGAGGGAAAGCTTCAAAGTCAATATAACATGAAAGGGTTTTGGTGGGAGGGTTGTTGTTTGAGACCACAATGAAGGAAGTCTGCATTCTTGATCATAAAGAATGTCTCTAGACCCTTAAGTGCGCTATGCAGCTGGAGTGTGAGGTCATTCTCCCTGCATTCAGAATGGGAAGACAGGCTGGCAGATGCTCTTGATCTACATGCAGTGTTAAGTATTCTCAAGGAAAGAATAAACAAGTATGTGCATAATTACCCAGGGAGTAACGTTCACTGGCAATGAAGTTCAGTGAGCAGTGATCTACCTGTCTTGGAGAAAACCTGAAGCAGAGGTGAAACAATGGGCTTCCCTGAGTAGGAATTGTGTGACTCCCATCAAAGGCCTAATAGGAGCTTTATTCACATTAACATTCATAATAACACTAGACACACACATATGTAACATACAGCAAAATGTGTATGTATGCAATTAGAAATGTTCTACATGTGTCAATGGTGCGAAATCAAATATGATATAAACAAGAGTTCTGTGTTTCCATACGATAGAAAAGAAGCAGATATTTGGTGTTAAAGTTTTAGCATATTGATTTGTATGCTCCTCTATCCACCAGGACCATAAAGTTTAGATAGAATAAGGAGTTAAACCATAAATCATATAATCATGTAATTTTAACTACCCTCCAGATTTCACGGCTTGTCTTCCTTGCATAGCAGTAGCACTAAGCATTTTGATTATAAAAATATTGATATGCTTTGTATCATATAAATTAATACTCACAATATTCAAGCACTTTACTATGACTTGGCCCTTCAGTTCTTCCCATAAGTTACTTGTTTTTAACTCCATGATTATTTCTTTGCTATCTTAATGTGATGATTTGAAGAAAATGAGAAGTTTGGCACAGATAATGGGCAGACTGGATCTAGTGAGCTAACAGGCAGAGTCATGGATTCAAATTGAGTCATCTCCATGACAACAACAAAAATCTTTAAATGCCAGTTGTATCCTTCCATGGTGCTTCCTAATAATGTTCATTCAACCATAAAAAGTTGGAGGCTTAAATAACAGAACAGCAATTTGTTGATATCTAAGTTTCTCACATTCTTGAAAAGAAAGGGGAATAGTTTTAAACCATAGACTAAATTTACTTTGATCTTTGATTGAAACAATGATACTGTGTGGCCAAATCTAGTTCTGAAAAATTGTGAGAATAATATGTTTTAGGTTATTTTCATCAGATGACAAGTTTCATTCGAATTTATTCTTTGGCTTTTAATATAGTTGTGTTCGGGTGCCAGTGGGAGGTTGCTTCTCTCTTTCCCCCTCCCTCCATCCGTCCCTCTCTCCCTCCCTCCATATATGTATATATTATATTTCTAGTAATAATTTGATGCATGAGACTTTTCAGGAATTAAGTATTTAAGTAGCCTTCCTTTAGAAAATTAGCATTCAGAAACTAGGCACTCACTAACTAATGTAATTGCCTCTATTTGGTGTGGGTTTGTGTGTTGAAAGAATATGGAATTCTAACAAAAGTAAATGATTTGGAGAGTCATGAAATCACAACGGGGAGATCACTCTCTCCCTGTAAGGTCAATTAGAGACTGCTGGCACAATTTCCCTCCTTCTTAATGGCCTTAATATAGCTACATATTCTTATTATGGCTCTAAAGTTCTTGAACATATGTAATGTGTGTATCTGTCTTTGTGGCTCTTTCAATAGTTCTACTCCGGGCAGCTGTACTTGAAGCTTAAGGGTTTGCAGCTGTTGGAAGCTCCATCAGGAACGTGAGGCGTTGGCAGTAGTTCCCGTAGTTCCTACTGTGTGGAAGTTTGGCAAGAACAGTGGAAAGGGTATGGGCACTGAAATAATGCTCATAAAACACGTCTTCATAGCTGTGGTTCTGAGCACATGTGGCGTGGAGTTTGAGAATATAAGGGTCATTATTGTGATTTGGGATTTGGGCCCCATTCATACAGTTACCATGAGGGTAAATACTCTGAGATTCCTTTCTGCTTTGGATTTTCTTTGATAAATAGAATAGAGTAAAGAAAGTAGTTTTAGGACAGAACTTGGTGTGTCCTTTTTTTTTTTTTACATCAGCAGCACTGTTCCAAGCTTTAAGACAAACATTTATTTTTACAATATCTTTAAACTAAATAATAATGTTAGTGTTCCTGAAAATTTAAGACATAGAAAAAATTTGGAATATTAAAAAATTATTTTGTAAAAAAATCTAAATTTCAAATAACTAAATAGGAGTTGTGAGGACATTTTGAAGTTGAATAAATCATAAGAGATTAAATTATTTTGGAGAATAATTCAAGGAATTTCACTTTGGTTCTTTAAAATGTATTTTAAAAATTTCAGTGTTATCCCTGCTCTACAATCAATGTCTGTCAGAGAAACGGGGCCAAATGACTGCAGATCGATGCTGTAATGTATGGAGAGAAAATGGGAACTGTCCAAGCAGCCACTCGTATGTCATTTCTTAGTTTGAGAAGCTGCAGGGCCTGTACTTCCTATAAAATCAGATATATTTATCCCTCTCAGGTCTCTGAGGTGGTTGAAGAACAGATAGCTAGAGTCTCATAATTTAATTTTGAGTTGTTTAGGAGTCAAGAGAGTGTTATAGATCTAAGATACTTTTAAGAAGAACAGATAGCTAGAGTCTCATAATTTAATTTTGAGTTGTTTAGGAGTCAAGAGAGTGTTATAGATCTAAGAAGATACTTTTAAAATTATGTGGCAAGTTAGTATGAATGTTGAGTCAGATATAGACCTTTAAACTCATGGAGATGTTTAGATAGTAGGACTGGTCATTGGGAATGTACGTTAAGCTATATAACCCTCATAACTGTGGCCTAATTACCTCTGTTGTACTGTATTGTATTTGTTATTATAAGAGAAAGAGCCATTTGTTGGACTGAAAGGGGAAACTGTGGGGGAAATAAGATATACCTTAAACTTAAAAGAAAAAAAAAAGGGAAGAGGATGGGGGGTTGAGGGTGGGAGGGTGGGACTGGAGGGGGAATAGGGAGGGGACTGCGATTGAGATGTAACTTGAAGAAATAAAAAATAAAGGAAAAAAAAGAAAAAAATTTCAGTGTTATATTTTAAAAACTTTGTCATATCATTTACATATTTAGTTAACATACTAAAATAAATATATAATTATAATGAATTACAGCTATAATTTTTGAACATGAGATGCACATTGAAGCAAATCACTATAATGATTTATTTAAATGTAATTATAAGTTATGGATTTTCAGTTTTCTTAATAGAGTTTTAAGAAAGTACTATTTTCTTACCTAGATTTTAAATAATAAGACAATTTAATAATTATTGAGATTAATAATAGCATTTGTTCGTTTTTTTGGTGAACCAATGAGTTTTATTGGGGTTACTTATAGGAGCAGAAATAACTCAAACACAGCTGCATCACCAAAGCTCACCCTAGCATGGATGACAGGTTACACAAGCTGGGAACTTGGAGCTCACTGGCTGCAGACCACTTGACATGTTGGAGAATGGCTTTTCAATGTGGCTCTGTTCACAGTGTATTCTTTCCACTCCTCCCAGTCCCGGCCTCCCACCCTCTACCCCCTATCCCTTCCATCCCACTCCTCTAGAATGGAGTGTCCCTACATAACATTCCCCCACCCCAGTTCAGCAGTCATATGAGGGCAAAGAGCTGGGGCCTAAAGGTAGCACCACTAGGGCAAAGTGTCTCATTGACAGGTAACAAAGTCTATATTCATGTTCCCTTTGGTGCATTGGTTGTAGTATAGTTATCCTGTACTATATGGCTAAAATCCTACTAGAAGTGAATAGATGCCATGTGCATTGCCCTCTGAGTCTGGATTAGCTCACTCAGGATGAGCTTCTCTAGTTCCATCCATCTGGCTGCAAATTGCATGATTTCCTTGTTTCTGATAGCTGAGTAGTATTCCATCATATAGATGTACCACAGTTTTTTAATCCATTCCTCGGTTGAGGGACATCTGGGTTGTTTCCAGTTTCTATCTATTACAAATAAGGCTGCTGTGAACATAGATGAGGAAACTTCCTTGTTATTTGGTGAGGAATCATTTGGATGTATACCCAGAAGTGAAGTGGTATGGTTGGGTCCCGAGGCAGAGCTATTCCAAGTTTTCTAAGATATTGCCAGAATGACCTCCATAGTGGTTCCACAAGCCTGCACTCCCACCAGCAATGGAGGAGAGTTCCTCTTTCTCCACACCCTTGCCAGCATGTGTTGTCATTTGAGCTTTTGATCTTAGCTATTCTGACAGGTGTGAAATGGAATCTCAGAGTCATTTCTCTGATGATTAAGTATGCTGAGCATTTCTTCAAGTGTCTCTGAGCCATTAGGGATTCCTCCTTTGTGATTAAAGTATATTTTTCAACTCTGTTAACTTAAAGTCCCCAGGAGAAGATAATTTTGTTAGCCATAAAATTATATTAAATTCAAGAAAAATTTATCAACTGAATTTACAAACATATATGTATATTAAGAATATTTGAGCCAAATATTATTAATAAATTTATAATTGTCTTAGAAATTACGACAAACATACAGTAGAATCTTGTATATACATTTTCAGACTAAGTTGCTTTAGTTTTATACTGGTAGCTAAGTAAAATATAAAAGCAAATCCTGTTTTCTTTAATTCATATAATTTGAAATATAAAAGAGACACTTGAATTCTGACAATTCCTTAGTAATCTTTATTAATTTTATATATCTTATTATAAATCAAACAAGAAATTTAAGAAACAATCTTTGAAATAAAACGATCCTTTGCAGTATATTATTTGTATAAAATAGTGGCCAAGTTTTCATTTCACTTCATGTATTT
Source organism: Lophiomys imhausi (assembly GCA_907164525.1). Taxonomy (NCBI): domain Eukaryota; kingdom Metazoa; phylum Chordata; class Mammalia; order Rodentia; family Muridae; genus Lophiomys; species Lophiomys imhausi. The sequence goes on from CAJQZJ010032738.1 coordinate 25,537, forward strand.
TCCATAGTATCTGTGATATGTAAATCATGCATGCTGAAATACTGAGTGATTAACACGGGTATTAATCTGACTTTGACAAATGAGTCGAGCACCCGTCCCCACTCACATACTACCTAAATATGAAGTATCACAAGTTTAAGTATTATTGTTAAGCACCATTTATATCAGTTCTCATAGAGAGGTAAATCTATTTTTTTGTTGTAAAAAAAGTCACTAAATCCAGCCATTAGAGATTTTTTTTTTATTTAAGCATATAAACCATGAGATATTTGCCAATAACCTGATAATTGTTAGATGAGTTAAAAAACCTAGTGGTCTAAGACAGAGAAGTCGCTCTTTAATTCCTCCTCTGTGCATATTTGTTCCATCAGCTACTCCAGATAACACCTTCTGAATAGTGTCCATACCCTTTGCTTCCCTGTCTACACAGTGAAAGTGTCTGTCCTAGCCCCATCATCTTCAACAGGATGACTGAAGTAGTTTCTATTGCTCTTGAGTGTGATGTCCACACTGCCCGCTGCTAAAGTGCTGTCAGAAATGAAAGTCTAGTCACAATTGATATATATCTGAGTCTGTTCCCTGTTTAGGAATTGGAAACTAGTGTACCTCTGGATGGTATCCTTCATCTAAAATCTTCTGCTACTTCTTTTGGCAGTTGATGCTTCCTCCACTTTAGAATTTATGTCCACACTTCATTCCTTGCTTTCTGTAAATCAGGGAATTTGATTTCTACTCATTCTTCACTGGAAGTCTTATAACTCACCACAGGAAGGAAAACTTTTCTAAATTCTCAGATAAGTTAATATTATTCTTCATTGCCATAGAAGCTTTATTTACTATCAAAGTCTTTGATTGAAATTTTGGTACTCTTTATTTAATATTTATTCAGGGAAGGCTCGTGATGGAAGTTTTGATTTCTTCACAAACAAGATTGTGTTGAATGGGTGTGTTTTTTTGTTCTGGTCTCAAGAATGAGATTTGGGGGTGTTTTTCTGTCCACCACTTAAGAATAGACTCATGAAAAAGGCATGAAAAGCATCTTTCTGTGAAAGCACATGATGTTATGGCAGCTGAAAACTGCTACATGTAGGGGACATGCTTTTTGCCATCTGGGAAACATTCTTTGATAAACAGACTCCTTAGAGAGTACGAGATTTTAGTCAATAGGAAAATACCTCATGTGGGGAGCATAGTACTTGCCAGTTGGAAAAAACATCCTGGTGCAGATTTTGAGAGGGTATAACTATAACCCCCAAAACAGAGAGGGGAGTTTTGCTTGACTTTGCTTCTCATCACTTCATTTAACTTCAAGATGCTCCTAGAAAGATGTGTTCCAAAGAATGCTTTGTGTTCATTGCTGTGGATCTCTGCTCAGGTTTGATTGAGAGAAAGGATTCCCTTAGTAGTTGTGTGAAAGCTGCTGCCACCACCACTGCCAATACCAAAGCTAACAGCGCTGCTGCTGTCCTTGCAGGAGCTTACCTAAATTGTTGTTGGTTCGTGCTGCAGGTGCTAGGTTTCCTGGTGTGCTGGTTGGCTGTGTTCCTGTATTGCTGGTACCTACTCCTTTGTTTGCTGTTGGAGTGGACTACTGAAGTCTTGGTGGTTAGGATTGGAGTCATCCCAGAGAGCTGTGTGTAGACATTTCCTGTCTCTCCAAACCTTTTTTCCACTATACTTCAGGTCGGTGGGTTGGAAGGGAGGTAGAGATATTAATATAACAATAAATAAATAGTTTAAAAGTACTCCTTCAAAGGCTACAAGAAAAATCCTGTCTGTTTGAATACAAGGAGTTGAGATTAAAGAAATACTAATAAGTCAGAAAGAGTACCATACTTCATATTCTATTTTTCAGCTATTCAACTTATGCTAAAAAATTTGAGTTCAAATATAGGAATTAATAAACCTTTATATAAGTATGCATGCAGGTTTGTATAAATTTAATATTGTCAATGGACTTATTTCAATTGTAAGCTTCCACATTTCATAAATAAATACACTAAGCATTTTAGTTCATACTTAACAATGCCATTCTTTTTGAGTCATTGTTATACAACAAAAGAAAACAATCCTACCTAGAGAAGCCTATGTGAATTACAGTGAGTATGCTTTGGGAATCAGTCTGATGATGATAAGTATTCAAATAAAAACAAAACTTTCATCAAAAATTAATGAACTAATCATGTTCTTTTACATGTGCTTAATAGACTTTTGAGACCCAGGTAATTGTTAAAGAAAATAAAAGTAATAAGTTCTTAATGATTTATTATTTTCCAAGCAATAATTCTAGTATGTTTTGAAATATATCGTCATTTAATCTTCATGTGCATATAACAAAGGCACCAATATTATCACCTAAGTTTATTTGCCTAAAAATCTAAATATTTAAAAGTGTTTGGTAAATTTTGCATAAATGTACATTTAAGGCATCAAAATCTAGCTTCAGAGTCTACAAACCCAAGAGACAGAGGGGTTTGAAAATGGAACCATAACCTCTGTCATAACTGTTAACTGAATACCACATTTAACAGTTTATTGTAAAGGATAGAAATATGGGAATGTCTGCATCTATAATTGCAATACAATATAACTGCTAGAAAGATTCTCATGGGCCAGATGGTTGGTTAATGAAGGTGGCTTTATTAAGTTACCTATGAGAACAACAAATTGGCCATAGCTGAGTTATTTACCCAGCAAAGTCAAAAATAATTTAATTTTGTCAGCTCATCTACTGTGCCTCAGCCTACTATGTGTATGGTCCTATATTCAATGCCTAGCACTACAAGAAAAAGAAAAAGAAAAAAAGAAACTATGCAGTTTAATTCATTGTTGACTAGTATTTCGACCTTATTCAAATTGTAGCTCTCTAAAAATCCACAATGAGTTTGTTGATGACAATGGTACTGAAATGGTTGATTATATACCCATCAGACAGCTGATTCAGAATAATGAGGAAAAATCAGCAATATAAGAGAAAAGTCTTGGGTAAAATGCTTGTCATGGAAACTTGGGAACCTGGGTTCAAAGCCCTAGAACTCATACTCAGTCACATAGTAGTATGCATACATAATCTTACTTGGGATTGAGGCAATAAGAACTGTAGGAAGTTTGCAAACCACACACACACACAACAGAAAATAAAAGAGATCCTCTCTCAAACCTGATAGAAAATGAGGATCTTCACTCAAGTTTGCTCTCTGACTTACACACACATGTCCTCAATCAGACACAGCATAGCATACTTGTACACACAAAAATTTTATAGAGAAATCAACAACATAAACCAAGGAGCTCTCTACAAGAAAAGAATAGAAAATTACGAGTCTTCACATAGTAATTTTTATAAAAGAAATAATTTGTCAGTATGGACAATACAAATGTTTTATAAAATATGTTGAACCATGGAGCTCACTGACATTACTGCTGATAGGAATGACTGTCACTGTAGTTGGGCTGGATCTTTGAAGATAATTTGAATATTATAGAAAAAAATCTAGTGTTTTGGGACAATTTGGTGTAACCGTAACAATTCTTTCTTGGGAAACAAGGAATAAAAACACAATTTCTTGTAGACACTGCACAAATTATGGATGACCATGTCTTCTCAGAAAGAGGAATGAACAAGTGAGTTCCACATTGACACTAACTTGTTGCTGAGGAGTTGAACCTAGAGAGTATGTACAAACCAAAGAATCAAAGACAATATTCTCACTGAGTTGAGAGTATAGAGAATCAAGCTTTAGAATGCTCAAAACTGCTAGATTCTGTGTACATCACTGGGGAAGACAGGAAGAGAGAGGGTGAGGGTGATGGCAGTATTTTCAGAGAATTCTCCACAACCTTTGCTGACACCTTTCCCACTCTTGTGTGCATGTACACTTTCTTAAGGAGGTGGAGAAAGAAACAGAATGTAGAAATCTGGATATAAAGGACCATTTTCTAGATGGAAATCCTAGGCGATGATGTGATAGCTAGAATTTTTAGACTCAAAAACTACAGCTTTTGATCTGAGAAAGACAATGTTAAGCAGAGAAAAAGGCAAAGTACAGACTGAAGAAAACATTTTCAAAACATGTGTCTGAAGAATTTGCACCCACAATACATAAATGGTTCCTATAATTTGAGCATATAAAAAGAGTAACCCTGTTCATACAATGTGAAAAACATTTACACAGACATTTGTTAAAACATAAAATTGCCAAGTCCACATATAACTGAGGCCAAGCATGTCTAGCCTTTTAAAAAAATTCACAAAATATCAATACAATAAGCCACCAATGGAAAATTTATTTTATGGATGACACTAAACGTATTGATAATCCAAAGTGCTAATGAGAATGTGTAATTCATATAAGATCATACAGATCTTAGCACAATAATTTAGCAATCTAAGCACTACATACCCAAAAATAAGTAGACTTTCACTGAAATACTTACATTGAAAAATTTATATTAGCCTTATAGGTAAACGGCAAAACTAACATGAAGGAGAACAAAACACACTTTGATGACTACCTGAACAAATTATGACGCAGCCAACTTTTCCACACAATGGAATATTACTTTGCTAAAAGAGAAATAACTTGCATAGGACAAGAATGATTCAGAAACTTTTCTAAGTGGAAAATCAAGACAAATATGTATACATTTTCTGGGATTTCATAAAGTTATAGAAAATATAAATCTTTTGTTTCAAAATAGATATGTTGCTGCCAGAAACAAGAAGAAAAGTGAGGAAGTCGAGAAGATCCTGAGGGAAATCTGAGGGTGTTCCTGATTATGGCTTTCGCAGTGGCTAGGTGATTTCATAAGCCTGCCCGAGTTCATCAAATTGTGCACTCAAAGCAGGATGCCTCAGCGGGTGAAAGCACTCGCTGCCATGATTGACAAACTGAATTCAGGCATCAGAAAATGACAGCACTGAATCCCAAAAGTTGTCCTCTAGCCTCCACACACATTTTACTGCATGTGCAGATGCACATAGTAAATAATTGTGAAAAATATCATAATATATGCCATAATGTATTTCTTAATAAATAAAGCTGATTAAAGTTCCATGATCGTGTTGACAGAAGTAAGAGAGCAGAATAATAGAAACTGAAATTTTAAATCCAGTTATTTTGCGAAACATAAATTATTCTAAAAACAAAATCTGTTTAAAAATAGAATATACTGATTAAAGGTTAATATCACTATTAGTGAATTAATAATATCTGAATAAATTTAATAAAGAAAACTAAACTGAGGACAAGACATTGAATTATAATATAACTTTGTTGTCTCCAAAAGTTACTATTATAAAATAAATAGATGAATAAAATATAAAATACTTTAATTAAGAGAATTGTTATGAAAAATCTTAATGTGGTGGTTTGAATGAATTGTGTATTTTTTTTCTAGGAATTTCAACACATCAACCATGAAAAAGTTGAGAAGGGTACTTTGTGTCCAGAAGAATCCTGGAGCTTTCTTACAGCACTCTAGCCTTGTCACTAGCTTCAGAGATGTATGTCTGTGTGACATGAGCTATTTTTAGTTCATGCATGTTGCACATGTATTTTATAAATTTTGAGTCAGCTATTATTTTTATACAGTCAGAGGATCTATTTCATATTTTTTTCAGACAATGTTTCCATGGCTTTTTTGATCCCTTATTTCTGGTGGTTTTTTCTTTGTTTGTTTTGGGTTTGGCTTTGTTTTAATAATACAAATCTTCTCATTACCACATATTTTCCTGTCCTCAGCTCCTTAATATTTTCTTTCTTTCTCCCATTTTGCTCTTGAACAAATTTTGAGGCTTTACAATATCACAAATTTTCCTAGGTGCTAGGAAAGGAAGGGCATTCTGAAACTAGGTCTCTTGCTTTTGCAGGTAGTATATTCTAGGGAAAGAGACAAGTATTAGGGAAGTTAAAATAAAAATAGACCAAAGAAGGGCAATTTATTCTATAAAATACAATAAGAACTAGACAGTAAAACCAGAAAGGGGTTTCCTGAATTTGTGAACACAGACAGGTTAAAAGGGAAGGTGTCTTTGGCTATAGAGTGTAGCACACATGGTATACATTAGAGAGAAAATAAAAACATAAGGGATAATGACTCTGTCACTACACTAACATTTTCTATGCTTACCCACTGCCTGTATATTATTAGTAATCCATCAGTGGTTTAAAATCATGCTCTTTACCTGATATCTTTTCAGCCTAAGAACTTGTTATTAGTTTTCTAAGGATGCATATAAGACTTCTTTCCCTTTTTTTATTACAGATGAAAATTTTTATATAAAGTTCTCAATTCATAATGATTTAGGCAACTAGGTTAGAAAGTAGAATGACCTACTTTCTAACCTTTCTAGTTAACAGTATTTGCTTTTTTTTTTTTTTGAGATGGATTTAGAGGTTTGCATGATTTCCTCCTAATACAATATTCTTTAGATTGACCCATGAAAGACTTTTAAAGTTGCTTAATTTCCCCCCAAAATACATTATAGGTTGAGGTTTTTTTTAAATTTTGACTATGAGCTAATATAACTTTGAGTCACATATTCTAGAAGATGACAAGAGCACTTCAAAACTCAACAGATTATTCAACTGCAATATTTCATAAAATATAGCAAGAAGAATGCTTTCTACTGTAGATAGTGTATTAAGGGCCAAGCTGAGAATAAGACATGGAATGTCTATGGATGTGTTTCTGTGTAAAGGAATATATATATTTTTTTCAGCAAGTTTTTTTTCCATCAAGACAACACAGGGTCTCACCATGGCTGTCCTTGAACTCATTATGTAGACCAGGCTTGCCTTGATCTGCCTGTCTCTGTTTCAAGAGTGCTGGGATTAAAGATGTGTGCCACTCTGCCCGGCAGTAGCTATATTTCTTTAATAAAGTGAAGATATATCCTAAAATCTCACTTCAGATTATCAGAAAATAACCAGGTTGGAAGTAGATTCTCATGCCATTCATTATTATTATTATTATTGTTATTGTTATTGTATCTAAGAATTATTATCAAAGTTAAAAAAAAGAAGACCAGATATGTCATTTGGACAAAGCCACGGTACAACTGTTTGGGTCTGTAAGGAAAAAAACATCAAGTTAATCTGTACTAAAATTTACTGTAACTGTGTAATATAGTTACATACATGGGTACTTCTTCCTCTCTCTCTTTGGATAAACAGTTGTACCAGATCTCAGAATCCACTGAAATAAAATAAAAGTAATGATGACAGAAATTTTAAATAAGAAAAACTTCTCTCTGAGGCAAATTATTTCATTGTATCTTTCCCAGATCCCCAATGTATTTCTGTAACCTTATCTACTATATTATACTTATCTATCATATCAAACTTATCTACCTATATCATACAAAAGATATAAAGCTTCATATGGGTACATGATTGTTCAAAAAAGATAAGTAAAATTAACATGGAATATGGAGAAATGTCTTTGTCACATTAAAATAGAAACTGACCTGCTATATTATTTACAGAATCTGAAGTCAAATTTTGGAATGCAGGTTTTTTTCCCTAAGTTAATTCTGGGGAGAGGCTAAGAGAGCATTGATAATCACAGCATTAAAATGTCATAAAACCTAGGGTCTAACTTGAAGTAGTTTTAAGAATAAGCATTTATGTTCATTTTGATTGTAGATTTTGTCTTATTGTCAACCATATGTTAAGATGTAAGTACTGAAATTGCATCATTAAATCACATTTTTCTTCTTTTATGGGTCAGTTATCTATTGAGAACATATGTTATCTCTATATACTAAAGTTTACCCTCATTATATACTAAGCTTAATGTACTAAAAAAAAGAGAAGTAAAAATGTCTTCGTGTGCTAATACAAAACAAAATCATATCAAAAAGATATTGTGAGTATTTAAAAAAGATACCTATATTAATAATTATTCAAATCCACAGGTGTCCTGGAAATCAAAGGTTATACTAAAAAGCACTGCTCATAGCTACCTCAAATGAAGTTTCAGCTTCTTTTACAAATTAATTACACAGCTCACACACCTTAGAGCAGTGTTTGTGTTCATTTCAACTCATCCTCCTTCTTTGAGTAGTAGAAAGAGAAATAGTATTGAATCTGTATATTGCTTTTGGCAGGATGGCCATTTTTATTATGTTGATCCTATGTATCCATGAGCATGGGAGATCTTTCCATCTTCTGATGGCTTCTTCAATTTCTTTCTTCAAGGACTTGAAGTTCTTGTCGTACAGGTCTTTCACTTGCTTAGTTAGAGTTACCCCCAGGTACTTTATATTGTTTGTGGCTATTGTGAAGGGTGTTGTTTCCCTAATTTGTTTCTCAGCCCATTTATTTGTTATATAAAGAAGGGCTTCTGATTTTTTGAATTAATTTTGTATCCAGCCACCTTGCTGAAGGTGTTTATCAGCTGTAAGAGTTCTCTGGTGGAATTTTTGGGTTTGCTTACATATACTATCATATCATCTGCAAATAGGGATAATTTGACTTCTTTGTTTCCAATTTGTAACCCCTTGATCTCCTTTAGCTGTCTTATTGCTCTAGCAAGAACTTCAAGTACTATGTTGAAGAGATATGCCAAAAGTGGACATTCTTTTTTTTTTTTTTTGGTTTTTCGAGACAGGGTTTCTCTGAATATCTCTGGCTGTCCTGGACTCGCTTTGTAGACCAGGCTGGCCTCGAACTCACAAAGATCCGCCTGCCTCTGCCTCCCAAGTGCTGGGATTAAAGGCGTGCGCCACCACCGCCCAGCGTAAAAGTGGACATTCTTGTCTTGTTTCTGAGTTTAGAGGAAATGCTTCAAGTTTCTCTCCATTTAATTTGATGTTGGCTACTGGCTTGATGTATATCGCCTTTATTATTTCTAGGTATGGTCCTCCTGTCAATGAGACACTCTGCCCTAATGGTGGTACCTTGTAGGCCTCAATGTATGAGGAGGCTCTTGGCCTTCATATGACTACTGAACTGGGGAGGGGACTGTCATGTGGGGACACTCCACTCCAGAGGAGTGGGATAGAAGGAATATGGAGGCAGAGGGTGGGAGGTTGGGACTGAGAGGGGTGGAAAGAGGACACTGTGATGGAGATGTAACGTGAAGTAATAAGTAAATATTTTTTAAAAAAGAAATAATATTTTACTGTACATTTTACTACTGATTATCCCATGTATATCTATGCTATTCTATTTCCCTTTCATTTTCCATTTATCCTTCTGTGTCTCTTCTTATATTCTTCTCTTAGATTGTCAGAAATAAAAAAAATTGAAAGAAATATTTCTAAATTTAAAAAAATCATATAAATTATGGTCCTGCTCCAATGAAATCATATACACAGTAAGTAAAATCCTTGTCATACATTGCAAGGGAGAAAATAAACACTGCCAGAACATTTGTGTTTGGGAAGGTGGAGAATATGAGTTCTACCAAATTATCATTGTTTTTCTTGGTGGTCTAGGAATGAAGTATTTGAAACTTGCCTTTTTATATGAGATATTTTCAAATGTTATATATTCTGAGTTTATAATATGCAAATATCCCACAAGGAACAAATGGATGTATAGGTGGTATTTATTATGAAAATGGAAAGAGAAAAACACCCAGAATGAAGGAATGCAGATCAGTTAATTCCTTCAAGATTAATACAAATATACTGCAATTATTCTACTTAAGATATACATTTTTTACTCTCAAAATGGCCACAGAATAATATTTTCTCCTACTGTTTTTTCTTCAGAATGAGTGTACAACATCTGCATAACAGACCTTCATGACTGGACCAGAACTACACAGATCACTTCCAGTTAAGATTCCCAGGGAAATTAAGTATGCAGAATGGAATTCTGTCAGAAGATCCACAATATCAGAACAGGAACTGCTTTGACCAGAAACCAGACATTCAGTGTTTCACAAGTTTATTATAAGAAAAACAATGCTGCTTTGAAGTTTGAGGCCCATTTCTTAGAGTAGTAGATTTTTATCCATGCAGTGATATGAAATTATAATTTATGTTCATATACATATATAGATTTCATTTTCACAAATGTACATTCTTTTTCTTTGTTTTTGTCTCTAACTGAGAAATGGTGGCTGTAATTAGATTATGTACTTTCAATAGAATACTGTATCCAGTTATCCATTATATATTTTTAATATATTATAGACACACAAATGTTTTTGCTTATACAAGTATGCTTTCAATATAAAAGATCATTACTTATAGAATGAACACATATTTATGGTAAATTCTAAAAATCAACTTAATATAAAAGAGACTGTAATTTTTATTCTCTAAATTAAGATAGCAGTCACTGAATGTAAAAACAAGAAATTGAATCATAATGCTCATATAACAACCTGTATTTATTAAAATGATCTAATTCATTAAGTCAAAGACCAGTTTTCACCGACAACTTCTGATAAATTATAATTTGCAATCTTGTTTTAGAGTCAACATCATATCGTTCCTTTTGAGGAAAACTTCTGTGTATTGCACCCGGGTAATCAAGTTAAGGATGAAATTAAACAAAGCTGAGAGTATACGTGCCCAAGTTAAAGGGTTTAGGCAAGAGAACAGGGAAAATGCTTGAGAATGTGATTTTTCAATCTATATTACTTGACCTGTATTTTGTGCACAAAAGATAATTTAACAGTATATTATTCTGGTCGTCAGAATATTATAAATGGAAGCAATAGAAACAGTCTACATTAACATCAAATATGTTAGAAAAATATGCAGAAGCTGCTATAAGAGGTGACACAATAATTATAATCTTTTGTTTTATTTCTAAATAATGGGTTGCATCTTACAGATCCCATTTTATCATTGGACACAATAAGTGCTGTAGATATTTGAGTATTAAATGTATTCAAATTTCCTCTTGAAAATTATTTAAGTGATTCAAAATCTCTAGCCACTCACAGAAATTTCAAGAGAAAGTTACATGAGTGGGAGATAGTGATGCAGGTATTTAATGTATAAACCTGAACTTCCCCCTTTTGTTCTTAATTAATTAGTTAATTAATCAACTTATTGTTGATAGAGTCTTCTTATATAACTCTGTCGCTTCATACTCTCTTTGGTACTAGGCTTGCCTCAAAGACATGGTAGTATGTCTGTTTCTGTCTCAGGAGTGTTGAGATGACAGGAATGTGCTGTCATGTTCCTCTAACTTTCCCTTTTAGAATGAAGCTTTTCAAGTAATATAGCTCTTTATCTATTGTATCTCAATGCTAATTAGATTTGCTCTTAAAATATATCTAAGAATCAAATACAAAACTAGCCTTATTTATTTGCTGTAGTTATAAAAGTATAAATAGTCATCTGTTCCATAACTTAGACTGTGTTGTAAGAAGCTAGCCCGAGCTTGATAGGGTAAATTTAAACATAAATGTTCCTGAAAGCATTTTTTAAAGTTATAACTGTAGACTTAGTAGAAATTTATAGACTTAGTAGAAATTTATTAAAGATTATAAATTGAAGTCCATAAGGCTTAAACCAGATAATTATGAAGTCAAAACCTTTTAACATACATTTTAATAAAAGAACACACAGCACAAACAACTACAGATTACTTAAATAGGTAAGTTAGACATCTAGCCGGAATGTGAATAAACAAAGATTTCAATTAGATCATTCAAATTTACTACTGTCATTTTTCAATTATCTTTAATTTATATAAACACCAGTAGCAGAATTGCCTCATTATGAATCATCTTAAATGTTCCAAAATGTACTTCCTAAGCCTTTACAATGACATTTAGGTTATTAGTTCCTTTTACTACTTTGCCAATATGGGACATTCTGAAATTCCAGGTATGGATGACAATCTACACATCAGACAGAAGACCACCCCCTCCAAAAAAAGTCCTTTGTCTTTAATGAATACAGAAGTTGCTGTAAATTCTTATTTCAGGTAGAAAATAAATTCTCAAATGACTAAAACCTAAGTTCTTACTTGTTAAATTTGGAAAGAGTTATACTGAAGGAGATTATATTTAGAAAAGTATCACTGTATTTCTCACATTTTCAAATTAACTTGGAACACATTGGCATCACTCAGGACTTCATAGTTAATTAGCCAACATAATGCTAATGTGTTCAGCTTCCAAGGATATTATACAAAAGGAAAAATTTTGGTCATTTACTCAAATCAATAGTAATTTTCCAAATTTTAAATATAAATTTGGATGGCAAAGAACTACTTTAAGAATGTAAGGAATTGAGGGCCAAGATGGCGGTGACCTACACTGACGCATTTTGAACGCGGTGGGTAAAAAGAGCCATAAAAAACACAGAGTTATTGGTCACTGTGCAAAAACCGGAGAGGCTAGACCCCCCACCCCGGGAACAATCACAGCTCCCAAGGGACTGTTAAAAGTCCCAGGGCAAGGCTCTCCCCCATCTCTCGCAGACACCGAAGCCACTAAACCCGGGATTCGGGAACTCCCATTTGGAGAGGTGCCTGGTAAGATCGATCCCAACTTACAGCAGGCAGAATCAGGGTCCACTTGGCCATAGATCGCTGGCCTATTGGGCTTCCCACACCTCAGGTAGAACTTATACCCACTTAAAAAACTTTGCGAGATAGTGGAAGGCTTAGCAAGGAACAAACAGGGGGCTCAGTGGGTGGTCCGCAGCCGCTCGTGAAGCGGAGGGCAGGAGGTTCCAAGAGAGCGCTGGAAGCTGGGAACACAAAGGCGGGAGGGAGGGGCTGAATCCCACGCACTTACGGCAGCGCAGCTGGGGAGGGAGCCCAGCTGGCAGGGCCAAATCCCCGCGAACCCACGGAGGTCAACTGGGGAGAGAGACAGGTGTGGGCGGGGCCAGGGATCCCTGCACCCACGGCTGAGCTACTGGGGCGAGAGGACCACTCAGGCGGCCAGAGGGTCCGGGGCTTGTGGTACCCACAGCCTAGCAGCCAGGGAGGGGGACCCACGGCGGCACAGACAGGAAGGGAATCAGGCACAGAGGACAGCCCTGTGGCAAGAATCCTAGTGAGAAATCAGAAATCGGGACCATAGCTGTATTCTGGAAAATCCAGACATATTAGGTGTGGAGCCAGACCCTGTCAGCCTCTGTGATGACAAACAAAGCCCACAGAATCTGTGCCTGGGCAAACAGGTCCATACCATCAGAACCATTACAGGTTGATAACTCAGAGTGCAACATAGAGAAGTCTGAATTGGGAGCAGTGAAACAATCCTGGTCCATTACTCACAACCTGGGAATAGGCTGCACCAGCTCACAGTGCCTCAGGCGATTAAAACCACAGTGACCCTGAAATCCCCCTGTAAGCAACGACAGATAGCCAAGTAACTCGTCCCCTGCACCAAATCATCCACTGTGCTTCCAAGCACAGAAAACAGACAGCTAAACCCATCCAATGGCCAAAGGTAAAAGAAAAAAAACAGAAATAAAGGAAATATGACTCCAACAAAGCAGAATTATCCTAGCTCATCCAATTCGGATGACCACACACCAACAGAAACACATGAAAACGTTGACAATTCTGCATTATGGAAAGTGATAGAGTCCCTGCAAGAAGAACTTAAATCTATAAAGGAATTCAAAGAAGCCACAATTCTACAAGTCAAAACAAGGAACAACACCATTAAAGAGCTCCAAGCCAAGGTGACAGAGCTTGAACAGGAAAAGGAAAAAGCAACGAAAGATTTTCATACAAAAACAAGCAAGCTGGAGAAGGAAATGTACAAAACGAACAAAACCATACAAGACATGAAAAGAGAAATAGAACCAATAAAGAAAACACAGTCATAGTTAAAAGAGGAAGTGGAGAACCAAGGGAAGAGAACAGGAACTACGGATGTGAGTATCAAGAATAGGATGCAAGAGATGGAAGACAGGATCTCAGGCATGGAAGATTCAGTGGAAGAAATCAGTACAACATCCGAAGAAAATGAGAAGGCTAAAAAATCTCTCACCCACAACATCCAAGAAATCAAGGACTCAATGAAAAGACAGAACCTAAGAATTATAGGTATAGAGGAAAGAGAGGACTCCCAACTCCAAGGTCCAGGAAATATCTTCAACACAATCATAGAGGAAAACTTCCCAAACCTGAAAAAAGAGATGCCAATAAAAATCCAAGAGGCTTACAGAACACCAAACAGATTAGATCAGAAAAGAAACTCCTCTCGCCACATAATAATTGAAACACCAAATGTACAGAACAAAGAAAGAATATTAAAAGCTGTAAGAGACAAAGGTCAAGTCGCATACAATGGCAGACCCATCAGAATTACACCTGACTTCTCCTCAGAAACATTAAAAGCTAGAAGGGCCTGGTCAGATATACTACAAGTCCTGAGAGATCATTGGTACCCAGCCAGACTACTTTACCCAGCAAAAATCTCTATCAACATAGATGGAGAAAACAAGATATTCCATGACAAAATCAAATTTAAACAATATCTACCCACAAACCCAGCCCTACAGAAAATCCTAGAAGGAAAATCCCAACCCAGAGAAGAAAACTCCACCCAAGAAAACAAAGGGAATAGAAAACCCCTCAGCAACTAAACCAAAAGAGGCACAGGACCACCACCTATACCACACTAATGGGAAATAACAACCCCAGGTCACTAATATCCATCAACATCAATGGACTCAACTCCCCAATAAAAAGACATAGGTTTACAGAGTGGATCCGCAAGCAAGACCCTTCCTTGTGCTGTATACAAAAGACACATCTAACTACGAAAGATAGACACTACCTCAGAGTAAAGGGCTGGGAAAAGGTTTTCCAAGCAAATGGACCCAGGAAGGAAGCTGGAGTAGCCATCCTAATATCAAACAAAACAGACTTCCAACTGAAGTTAATGAAGAAAGACAAAGAAGGGCACTATATACTCATTAAAGGGAATATTCATCAAGAGGAAATCTCAATACTGAACATCTATGCCCCAAATACAAAGGCACCTACTTTCGTAAAAGAAACACTTCTAAAACTTAAAACGCACGTCGATTACCACACATTAGCAGTGGGAGACTTCAACACCCCACTCACAACAATGGACAGATCATCAAGACAGAAGACAAACAGAGAAATATTGAGTCTAACAGAAATCATGAAACAAATGGATCTAACAGATATCTACAGAACGTTTCACCCAAACACAAAGGAATACACCTTTTTCTCAGCACCGCACGGATCCTTCTCCAAAATCGACCACATAGTTGGTCACAAGGATAGTCTCAATAGATACAAGAAAATTGAAATAACACCTTGTATCTTATCAGACCACCACGGAATAAAGCTGGTCTTCAAGAGCAAAAGAATCAACAGAAAGCCTACACACACATGGAAATTGAACAGCTCCTTACTGGATGACCACTGGGTCAGGGAAGAAATAAAGAAGGAAATCAAAGACTTCTTAAAATCCAACGAAAATGAAGACAAAACATACCCAAACCTATGGGATACATTGAAAGCTGTGCTACGAGGAAAGTTCATGGCACTAAGTGCTTTCAAAAAGAAAATTGTGACAGCTCATATTAGTGAACTAACAGCTAAGCTGGGTGAATTGGAAAATAAAGAAATAAACACTCCCAAGAAGAGCAGAAGACAGGAAATCATCAAACTTAGGGCTGAAATCAACAACTTAGAATCAAAAAGAACTATACAAAGAATCAATGAAACCAAGAGTTGGTTCTTTGAGAAAATCAACAAAATAGACAGACCCCTAGCCAAATTAACTAAAAGGCAAAGGGAAAGAACAAAAATCAACAAAATCAGAAATGAAAAGGGAGAAATAACAACAGACATTGAGGAGATCCAGAAAATATTCGGGCATTACTTTAAAAATCTATATTCCACTAAATTTGAAAATCTAAGCGAAATGGACAATTTCCTCGATAAATTCCACCTACCAAAACTAAATCAAAATCAGATTAACAGCTTAAACAGCCCAATAACACCCAAGGAAATAGAAACAGTCATTAATAATCTCCCAACCAAAAAAAGCCCAGGGCCTGATGGCTTTAGCATGGAATTCTACAGGACCTTCAAAGAGGAACTAACACCATTACTTTTCAAACTCTTCCACCACATAGAAACAGAAAGATCACTGCCAAACTCATTCTATGAGGCCACTGTCATTCTGATTCCTAAACCACACAAAGACCCAACAAAGGAATAGAACTTCAGACCTATCTCCCTCATGAACATAGATGCAAAAATACTTAATAAAATACTAGCAAAACCGAATTCAAGAACACATCAAAAGTATTATACACCATGATCAAGTAGGCTTCATCCCTGGAATGCAGGGATGGTTCAATATACGAAAGTCTATCAATGTAATTCACCACATAAACAAGGTGAAAGAAAAAAACCACATGATAATCTCGCTAGATGCAGAAAAAGCATTTGACAAATTCCAACACCCCTTCAGCTAAAAGTTCTGGAGAGAACGGGCATACAAGGACCATACTTAGAAATAATAAAGGCAATATACAGCAAGCCAGTAGCCAACATCAAATTAAATGGAGAGAAGCTTGAAGCATTTCCTCTAAACTCAGGGACAAGACAAGGATGTCCACTTTCACCATATCTCTTCAATATAGTACTTGAAGTCCTTGCTAGAGCAATAAGACAACTAAAGGAGATCAAAGGGATAAAAATTGGAAATGAAGAAGTCAAATTACCCCTATTCGCAGATGATATGTTAGTATACATAAGTGACCAGAAAAACTCCACCAAAGAACACTTACAGCTGATAAACAACTTCAGCAAGGTGGCTGGATACAAATTTAACTCAAAAAAAAAAAAATCAGAAGCCCTTCTTTATACAACAAACAAATATACCGAGAAAGAAATAAGGGAAACAACCCCCTTCACAATAGCCACAAACAACATAAAATACCTGGGGGTAACTCTAACCAAGCATGTAAAGGACCTATATAACAAGAACTTCAAGCCCCTGAAGAAAGAAATGGAAGAGGCCTTTAGAAGATGGAAAGATCTCCCATGCTCATGGATAGGTAAGATCAACATAATAAAAATGGCTATCCTACCAAAAGCAATATATAGATTTAATGCAATTCCTATCAAAATACCAACACAATTCTTTATAGACCTGGAAAAAGCTATTCTCAACTTCATATGGAACAACAAAAAGCCCAGAATAGCTAAATCAATCCTGTCCAATGAAAAAACATCTGGAGGTATCACCATCCCAGATTTCAAGCTGTACTACAGAGCAGCAGTAATAAAAACAGCATGGTACTGGTATAGAAACAGACCAGTGGATCAATGAAATCGAATTGAAGACCCAAACATGGATCCACAAACCTATGGCCAACTCATCTTTGACAAAGAAGCCAAAACCGCACAATGAAAGAAAGACAGCATCTTCAACAAATGGTGCTGGTCCAACTGGATGTCCACTTGCAAAAGAATGAAATTAGACCCATACCTATCACCTTGTACAAAACTTAATTCCAAGTGGATCAAAGACCTTAACATAAGGCCAGCCACACTAAAGATACTAGAAGAAAAAGTAGGAGAAACCCTCGAACTCATTGGCACAGGTGACAACTTCCTGAACAGAACACCAACAGCTCAGGACCTGAGATCAACAATCAATGAATGGGACCTCATGAAACTGAAAAGCTTCTGTAAGGCAAAGGACACTGTCATTCGAACAAAACGGCAACCAACAGACTGGGAGAAAATCTTCACCACCCCACATCTGATAGAGGGCTATTATCTAAAATCTACAAAGAACTCAAGAAACTAAATGCCAAGAAACCAAATAATCCAATCAAAAAATGGGAGATGGAGCTAAATAGAGAATTCACAAAGGAGGAATCCCTAAGGGCTGAGAGACACCTGAAGAAATGTTCAACATCCTTAATCGTCAGGGAAATGCAACTCAAGACGACCCTGAGATTCCACCTAACACCTGTTAGAATGGCTAAGATAAAGAGCTCAAATGATAGCTCATACTGGCGAGGGTGTGGAGAAAGGGGAACCCTACTCCATTGCTGTTGGGAGTGCAGGCTTGTGCAACCACTATGGAGGTCTGTCTGGCGATATCTTAGAAAACTTGGAATAACCTTGCCTCAAGACCCAGCCATACCACTTCTGGGTATACACCCAAAGGACCTCTCACGGAGACATAGGGAAGTCTCCTGATCTATGTTCATAGCAGCCTTATTTGTAATAGCTAGAAATTGGAAACAACCCAGATGTCCCTCAACTGAAGAATGGATTAAAAAATTGTGGTACATGTATACAATGGAATATTACTCAGCTATAAGAAACAATGAAATCATGCAATTTGCAACCAAATGGATGGATCTAGAGGAGCTCATCCTGAGTGAGCTAACCAAGTCTCAGAAGGATGCACATGGCATCTATTCACTTATAGTAGGATTTTAACTATATCGTACAGGATATCTGTACTACAACCAACACACCAAAAGGAACATGGACATAATTTTTTTTATCTTTTTCTTTTTCCTTCTTTTTTTTCTTTTTTCTTTTTCCTTTTCCCTTCTCTTTTTCATCTCTTTTTTTTGTTGATATTCTTTGTTTTTGTGGGTTTGTGTGTTTGTTGGTCTTTTTTTTTAGTATTCCCCCAGTAGCAATGAGACACCATTCACTGGCAGTACTGCCTCATAGGCCCCCGGTGAATGAAGAGGCTCTTGGCCCTCATATGACTCCTGATCTGTGGTGAGAGAATGTTAGGCAGGGACACTCCACCCCAGAGGAACAAGACAGAAGGGTCAGGGGGTAGAGCATGGGAGGGTGGGGCTGGGAAGCGGGAAAAGAGGACAATATGATAAGGATGTAACCTGAAGCAACAAACAAATAAATTTATTAACTAAAAAAAAAAAATAAAAATATAAAAAGGCAGGGGGGAGGGCTGAAACACTGTGAATGGAATAGAGGATACAGCCATTCGTCCTGGTTTTGCAGATCTCC
>CAJQZJ010032738.1:61187-95958 GCA_907164525.1 Lophiomys imhausi
ACACACACACACACACACACACACACACACACACACACACACACACACGAAAACCAACCCACAAATAAATCTGAGTAAATAAACCTCTTCAATGAGAATTCGAATACACTTTAAAAATTGAGTTAAATATCAGAAGGTGGAAATTCTTTCCATGCTCATGGATTTCTAGAATTAATATAGTGAAAATAATGATACTCCAAAAATCAATGTAATCTCAAGCAAAATTCTAATTCCATTTTTCACAGATATAGAAACCAATACAAAAATTTACAAACTCAAAGCAATCCCAAAGAAAACATACTGCAGGTGGCATCATCATATCTGATTCCATTTTCTAATACAGGGCCATTGAAATTAAAAACAGCATGGTACTCACACAAGAGACACAGAAATGAGATAGAATTGAGGACTTAGATATAAGTCTACACTACTTTTGTTACCTGATTTTTACAAAGAAAGGAAAAAAATACACCAAAAAAAAGATAGCATCTTCAACAGATGTTAGAAAAATTGGATTTTTACCATGATAAAAAAGAAAGAAAAAAGAACAAGATCCTTACCGTTAACTCTGCATAGAATTCAACTTTAAATAGATCAGAGACCCCAACGCAAGACCTGATAAAAAACTGCTACATGTAAAACAAAGAAAGAACAATAATAACCACAACAAACAAACAAACAAACAAACAACACCAACAACCAAAAAAACCCCAACCCCCCAAAAACAAACAAACAAAAACAACCCAGCATGGTTGAATTTATAGGTAAAGGTAAGGATTTTCTGAATAAGGAAATATGACCAATAACCAGCAAATAAAATCTCACATAAACATCTCTGTACAGTAGCCTAAGCTACAAAGTGAATTCATGGGAAGTCCATAGAGTGGAGAATGGGAAAATCTAGGCCAACAGAAGGTTAGAGTTTAGAAAATATAACAGACTCCAAATATTAGACAATAAGATAACAAAAATTTCAATTTTCAATTGAAAATGGCTATGGAACTGAACAGAATATTTTCACAAGAGGGAATAAAAATGACTAGGAAACTCTTTAAGAGTGATACAAATTCTTAACTCTCAGGGAAATACAAATTAAAACACAAAGCAAATGGGTATGAAAATTCATATGGAAGTCTACTATCACAACCAACTTAAAAACAAGGAGTTACTCTGTTGGGTTCTTTTACCTTCCTCTCAATTTGTTATGCTAAGCACTTTGCCTACAAGGACATAATGAAGCTAATTATCTCAAGTTCTGTTCCAACTTACCTACCCCAGTATGTGAGGGGTGGGTAGTGGAACAGAAGTGAAATGGAAAAACATAGGCAAATACTGAATATCAAAGGATTAGGTGGAGAATGGAGAGAAAGGAGGGGCAAAAGATTGGAATAATAGGTACCTTCCCCCAAACTAAAAATCTATGAAAACCCAACAGTTTTTAGGTTAATTGAAAAATACAACTTAAAAAAATAACTTTATTGGAATTACCCTGTATGTATATACACTTCCTTCTCACATGACATGGTTTATTAAGTAAAATCACAGCACAAAGCATGAGTGACCTCTTTATGTGTTATTGTTCAGGAGGCCCGAAGTAATGCAGACTATTGTCATTGCCCTTGGTTGCTCATAACTACATGGCAAGATACTACAACCACACACTTAACTTTCAGGGCATGGGGAAATCAATCTCATACTGTGTGGGAAACTTCCTCCATGATGTCTAGATTACATAGTGTGGAAGGTGCTAGACAGGTTGAAGTGGGAGACATCAATGCTTTTAATCAGTACTGCACTCTGAATGCTGCGAAATCAGCCTGCCAGGTGAGTTGTGCTTGTGGATATGCAGTAGTAACATGAATGTGATGGGTAACTAATTACTTCCCAGCTGGACTATGGGCTTGATGCACAGGAAACAGCATTTCATGCTAGATATGGTAATCTTCATAAAAAGTCTGTACC
This sequence comes from Lophiomys imhausi, assembly GCA_907164525.1. Classification (NCBI taxonomy): domain Eukaryota; kingdom Metazoa; phylum Chordata; class Mammalia; order Rodentia; family Muridae; genus Lophiomys; species Lophiomys imhausi. The sequence continues at coordinate 63,150 of CAJQZJ010032738.1, forward strand.
TGAGAAGATAATGGCCCTAGGGTCAAACCTGCTATTGCTATTTTACTAAAAGATCATGCTTTCTCAATGTTTATATTTATACTTATAGACTAAGGATGCGAACAGCAGTCAATGGAAGGAAGAAAACTGGTTACAGTGCCAAGGACAGGAGATTGAGGGCTCAGCTCTAAACCGGATATTGTATTAACCCCACTATCATTAAGGTTCAGGGAACACAGAGGGAAAGGAGGGAAAGAATGTAAGACCTGCACGATGGAAAGGCATGCTATGGGATGCTGTGTTCTAGACATGACACTGCTATTATGATAATGGACTGACAGTAGCTATGGTTACCAGCACAAGACTTGTGCAATATCGAGCCAGCCAAACCCCAGCATAGATGGGGGAGGGGTGATCTCTAGGCCTTACCTCTTACTGAGGAGCTATTACAAACTATAGTTGCTGGGTAAGGAAGAATGTTTTTGTTTTCTTGTTTTTTAAGATGTGACTACTGGTAGGTTTCTCATGTGGTGGTGGATGGCTCCACACTTATGCAGATATGGATATCATTTTAATTGGACTTAATGATATACTTATGATACTGGAAGGTACATATCAGGTCAAAGATGGAGAAAGTTAGAGGAAGGGAATATGGGGTAGATGTGATTGTATTACATTGCATGTAAAACATGAAACTTTTAAAACATAAAGAAAAAACTAAGTTAAAATTTAAAAGACAATACAAACACAGAGTTGTAACAGATATTTCATTCATTAGTCCAAAGTATGTTCCACAATCAAGGAATAGCATTCCATATAATAGGATTATGAAAAAACAAAGAGTTACTCTGTTGGGTTCTTTTACCTTCCTCTCAATTTTTTATGCTAAGCACTTTGCCTACAAGGACATAATGAAGCTAATTATCTAAAAAAGATACAAAGTGTCTCTTTCTCTTACCTGCAGAAAAGAAGATCCTTTGATGAGTTCTTCCCTATGCCACCTTACAGGCTGTCCCATAGATTATATTTTAAAATTGACTGGAAAACAAGACAGATGAAAAACACTTTAATTTTGGCCTTTATGAAAAACCTTATCTTTCTTTGTAAACTTTTTTGTTTTATTAAAGGCCATCTCTCCATACCGGGGAAACTGTTTCTGAAGTGTCTCCAGCAAAGCTAACCTCTTTTTCCTCTCATCACTAGCCACTCAGAGCATGCTTATCTCCCTCACTTCTTCCCAAATTGGATCCTAAAGATCATTTCCATTATTTCTGTGTTAAATTTGGCTCATGTCTTCTCACTCTCCATTTAGCTGACTTATCTTTTTAGACAAAGTCTGTTCACTCTTCAGCCACTAGAGACATTTCCGGCGGCTTTCTATCTTCACAGTGCTTCGGGACTGTGAAGCAGTGTGTTTCTGTCCGTTTCTGCTGAACTCAGAATGGGTAGTCCCACCTGGATTTAGTTTTCCAGCAAGCATGATTTTTGTTTGTTTGTTTGGTTGGTTCTTTTTTTTTTTTTTTGAACACAATTATTTACAAATGGTCTTTAAAAAACCTTATGGCATGCTTTTTTGGAGCAAGTTGAATAAGATTTCTGGATTCTGGTTGTCATGCTCGTGTGACACAGCAGAGGCAGCTTTGCTGTCTCTGGTATGAGGATGAGGGGGTGGATAGAGTGGTGACTCCTTCAATGAGTCACTCACAGAGAGGTTTTATCCCCGGAAACTGAATCCACAGAGACACACAAGAGAAGGTGGCTCTTAGAAAAGAGGAACAACATAATTTCACATCAAGAAACTGCCTGACCAGAAATTCAACGCCATCCTTCCTTCCCTTGCGAAACTAAAGAGTCCCCCTCTGGCTCTTATTCAAATAGGACTACAGATTTATATCTTAGTTGGGAAACAGTCCGTTTTCAGACAAAAGCCAGTTGCTTTTGTGGTGCTTTTTGCCACGTGACAGTACGGTCATTCTCACCGAGAGGAGTGACTTCAGCCACTCCTTGGCTATGCATTTGGTAGAGAGACCCTGTTTTAGAAATAGAATAAGATAAATTGAGGGTATCAGCTCTAAGCATAGAACGCAAGATAAGCTGCTGTTTGTTCTCTTGTGTTTTGCGTTTGCCAAAAGATGGACACCTGTGGTTAAAGCACCGTCAGAAATACGGTGAGAAACCCATGCCACAGATAAACACAGCCAAGGTGGCTCAGTCCAGTCCCCTAAATCAGCGGCAGAAGCCAATCGGCAGAAGTCACATTGAGCTTACTACAGGTGACCCCAGGTGTCTGATCTCAGGATTGCTTGAAAGCCACCAAATTTATCATGGTTTCTTTTATTGTGTTTTAGTGCATTCAACCCAATAGTTAACAGATAAGAACATAAATTATTTATCTGCAAGCTAGGTTCCATTCCAGCTTCCCTTTAATCATTACTATTCTTTTGACTCGAAAAAAAAAGTTCATTTTGCATAACGAAAAGATAAAGGCCATCATTCACTGAATGAGAGAAAAATAATAGGAATGTATTAAAAATTTGAAATCAGCATAGGCATTCTCAGATCTAAATTTCTACTTCTTGCATCATAGTAATGCATAAGTAGAACCAATAGACTCATGCTTTGATTTTCTAGTAAAGTGGTATGTTTGTTTCTGTGTTCCCCAACACAACCTCATGTGGCAGTCCTTCAGAGGACTTCAGAGTCCAAAAGAGCAGTAGAAACACAAACAGACCACAGAGCTGTTATGCAAAAGCTATTTGCTCTTGGAAAATGATTAAGGCTTCATATTTTTTTCCTGAGCCTCAGGTTTTTATCACAAGGAAGATATTAGGTGTAGCTAATTAACTCTTTATGTAATATACATTCATACTTCCACAAGTATATGGCATATAGAAGGGAGCAGTACTATTTGAAAGCTTAACTTACACTTGCTAAACTCTAGTGTGTATTCTTAAGTTCTATTACATCTTTTAAAAGTAGTTATTAAAATTCAACATGAAGTTATTTAAAGAGACAAGAAGTCCAATAGAAAAGTCCTCAGTTATAAAGAAAGGGCCAGACAAAAGTGCCACTGTAAAGGCATGATCAAGAAGGCTTGAGTATGAGATCGGGAGAGTATAATAAAGTGCTTCACAACTTTTCTAGAGCAGCAACTGGGAAGCAAATTATGTTGGATACAGAAGGGCATAACTTCAAGATACTGTTGCATTACTGGAGACATAAATCAACAATACATTAATAAAAGACAGTGTATATTAACACATGAATCATTAGTTAACAATTCTGTTCAGGGAAATGAATGCATACAGTAGCAATAAATTTTGGGGGAAAGATATTTTCACGAAAAATAAGCATAAAAGTGAAAATAGAAAACATCTATGTCTCTTTAAATGTAATGTAATTACTTTATAAAATATGGACACCACATTTAATATGCCTACTTATTAGACACATGTTTCATGCATATGGTTTTTAGTAATGCACATGTGTATGTTTGTTTATAATTGTGAATTTATTCAGTGATGATATATAAACAAAACATCCTAATGATATTTTGTGAAAGAAAAAATTATAAACTTTTCCTAAATATGGGACACAATATCTGTATGTGTGTATGCAGATATAAATATATGCATTGTAGAATGCTTAAAAAGACAATGGCCTACTTACTGAGAACTGTTTTGATTTATTTATTGGTATTTTTTTTTATCATTTTCACATTTTGTTGTATGTATTTATAATAATGATAAAATAATCTCCTAGAATTGACTTAATCAGAAAATAACCACAATTACCCATTTAATGTTTCTCTACATACTTTATATTTAGAAAAGACTTATGTACAAAATTTTTCAAAAAGTGTATTTCTAGTAATAAAATTAGTCTGATGAATTGATTACTTTGTATTGATGATGCTCAGTATTTCTAGTGAGGAATGTAATTGCTTTTTAAAATAGATGATCATGGAGCATATAGGGAACCAGAAGATTGATGTGTTTCTGAGATAGACACAACTGGGAACCGTATTCACTCATACTTGAGTATGACAGCACTGTACACCCTGGCTCATTTCTAGACCACTGGCAAGGTATATGGATTCATTGAATATGTACTGGTTCCTTAAAGTGCACATATACATTGTTCACACATGCCAATTCTTCTTATTCTTCTAATATTCCTATCTGCCACTCTCTCCAGATTTGCTTAGTATTGGCGATTAGAGGGCTCCGAGACATCACTGCACAAAGCGCATCCCCACCCAGCAGACTTCTTGGATTCTCATTCTTGTTCTGCGGATATCTTCTGAGGAGTAAAAGGCCTTGTCTGAGTTTTCTCATTGTGCCAAGGTGGGAACTTTGATGATGTATGGTGTATCCACACTGTTATTCACTGGTTTCTATGACTTGTCTCCCACACCAGAACATTCTGTCATATGAAGATAGGAAGGTGAGGTTCCACCATTAACTCAAATTTGGGAATTAATCAAATTCTACCTTGACCCCCCACGTAGTTTAGTTGCATCTAGAGGACCCTTTATAGTCTTTGTGGCAATCATGGCTACCACTGATGAGAAGGTATTCATCTGAGATTAGCTTTGCTACCAAGGAGGAGGAGTACTTCCCAGGACACCAAATTTATACAAGGTCTTTGGTTGTCTTCTCGTCACTCTTCTGAATCCTTTCTCTGTAGGATGGAGAGGGGAAAAAAAGGCCTCCTCCTCTTGAGAAACTTCCAGGGATATTAATTTCTGTCCCACAGTGACAAAATTAATTATGTAGCTGAAAATCCCTTTCTATAGCTTGTTTAATTTTGTACTCATATATACAACTCTCAAAAACATAAAAATAAAAATGTATATATAAACAAGAGGACACTAATTTAGGAGAGGTGAGGAAATGGGACTTGGAGGGACTAGAGAGAAGGAACTGGGAGTGAATATGATCAAAATATATTGTTGAAATTTTGAGAGAATTAATAAAATGTTATATTAATAACAAATTTAATTTGGAAAAGCTTATATGGAACTTATATTTATTTAATTTCTTTTAACAGATGATTTGATAATTCATAATTAATCAATACATTTTTAATTATTTATCCAAAGTTTCAGCAAAGCATAGGAAATCTTAAGCTTTTTTTAATTGTTAAAACATGCATTTATAAATCTTGGAGGTCATTTACAGTTCCATAGTTAGTATCTCCAAAACTTGACTAATATACACTGGCATATGTATGCAAGATGAAATATATGCTTATGATAAGAAAGTATTGTCAACAAGAAAAATCATATTCACACTGAATTGTCTCTATTCATTGTATTCTAGAGTGAAGTTCCAAAGGATTTAGCTAACTGCTCATTCAATTCAACAAATGCCCTATTGGATTCATCTACCACACATATGAATACAATTGAGTCTATTTATAAGAACAAAGTTCAATGTCAGGAAGTGCTCTGGTGTTGAAAAAATATCCTCAAGTCACCAACTTATTCCATAACAACAATATGTTGGAAAAATTTAAAATATATGCTCATCAAAATTAATATGGAAAAATTAATCCAATCTTGTAGACAATAAACTTCAAAGTATTGGTGGCTTTTATCTCCCTATTTTTATGCTCACAATATTTTCCAATTATGGATAATTTGTGAGAAACAAAGCAAAAACACTGGCAATATGACTCACACACAGTTACTAAAAACATAAATTAGATTTCTGTTGCAACTAATTTGAGACATTTTTACTCAAATTGAGAGATGGCTCAGTGCTTAAAAGCATTGTCTAGTCTTGCAGAGGATCCAGTTTGATTTCCAACACACATACACAAGAGATTACAACTGTCTACAACTCCAGTTCCATGGGATCAGAAGCCCTCTTCCGAATTTCAAAAGCACTACACACCCAAATTTGTACATATATACATGCAGGCAAAACACTAATACAAGTAAAATAAAGATAAATAAATCTTTAATAACTAACACACACATATATATATATGTTCTCTCTTTCTATCTATGCCGAAGTAAATGCCTTGCACACTGATCCACCTCCCAAAGCACCACTGTTTAAGGTAGAAAAGTGCATCCTCGTTATCCTTTTGGATTGGCCTGTGGACCCATCTATGAAGCATTTTATTGATTAATGGTTGACATGGACCTAATATACAATGAACTGTGCCTTTCCTGTGTCTCAGTTATATATAAAAGCAAGGTGAGTAAGCCACAGAGAAAAAGCCTTAGTACATGATTTCTGTTGCAATTTCTTTATCCGGGTTATTGCCTTGACATCACTCAATGGTTGCACTTGATGTGGAAGTATAAAATAAAACAAAGCCTTTGCTCCCTGAGCGGCTTTTGGTCAGTGTTTTATCATGGCCAACAGAGAAACACACTAGGACACTATATTTGTATGAGAACCTGATTTCAGATTCCCAGAACCCACATAAAGATGTATGTGGTTTTGTAATACTAGTGTTCCTACAGTAAAATGGGAGATGGTACATGAAAGTCCATGGAAGCTTGTGGATTAAATAGCTTGGTGAGTGAAACAGCAAAGGAATCTGTCTCACTTATAGTTGAAGACAATGATCAACACATGAGGCTATTCTCTGATCTCTATGTATGACAAAAAGCACACATGTAAATAGGCACATACACACACAAACATAAATATATACACACATATTTATTTAATTGATTACCACATAGCTCCTTACCATATAGCTCCAAGTGATGTATGAGTAATAAAAAATAAAAAACACCCATTGTCCAGGTGCACTGAAAGACACAGTGATCACCATGAATCACTGGTATGACACTATCACAAAATCTTTTGGACTCATATTGGACAAATATCCAAGAGTGATCCTTCATGGTTCTGTCTGAGCTAAACACTGAGAGATAACTATATTCAGATAGTCTCAAAAATTTCTCAATCTCTTAATTCACAGATGATTTTGAAACAGAGGGAGAAAGCGGACATTTTAAAAGAGGTATCCCTTTTTGCCTACGCCTCACAGGTTTGGCCAAAGCACACTTTTTCTCCCTACATGTCAGTCAATTAATAGTACAGGGCAACCTCATAAATCATTCTTGGAGGGCACATGTAGGACACAACTGTCTCAATTACAAATAGGGTCATATGAAAGTTAATGAGTCCTTTAAATAACTGATTGCTTCTTTGTTCCATTTATTTTTGTGAAGATGTTAGAGCAGGGATCACTTTTCTATGACACTGGAAAACTTAAAAATAATCACCTTGAGTTTTTACATCGTTATAACTTCGTTAAATGTGTTAAATTTTATTTTAGGTCTCTATATTACAGTCTCAAGGTTAGAAAATAGTTCTAACAATGTAATATTTCATAATAATAAAATATTAAAATAATATTGAACAACTATTCATCTGTTAAAAAACTAGCCAAACATGTTTTTCTACTCACAAGCAATGTTGTACTGTTTAAAGACAATTTATATGAATATATTTACAGAAGTGTATGAGTCAAGACAGGTAAGTTTATGTAAGAGAACAGTAAAATCTGAATGTCTTAACACAGGTTTATTTCTCATTCTCACAAGTGAACTGTGAAGACAAAGAATACCTCATTACAATGGTTTTGTTCTCTGCAGTAAGTCATTGGCCCAGGCTCTGTCTATCTTATGGGTACTTTCTCTCTCCCTCTGTCTCTTTCCTCAGCTAGGGCTTCCTTTCACCCAGGGTGTCATTGAACTCCCTAAATATCCAAAGATAACCTTAAATTCTGAACTTTCTGCATTCTCACCTCCTAAGCTCTGGAGTTATAGATTTACATTATCAAAGAGAATTGTTTTGTGCTAGAAATTGAACCCAGGGTCACCTTCATACTAGGGATACACTGCAACATCCTGTCATGTCCTCTCAGCACAAACATTCACTGTTGCTTAGATATTTTGAAAAAAAAAAACAAGTAAGATCCATGCTCTCTTGCTCTGTAAGTTATATGTGTCACTTTTGCTTTATTTTATTTACAATGAAAAAGCTCTGGCCCCTCCTAACCCTGGAAGCGTGCAAATACAGAGTCTCAATAGATTTAGCTGTTCATTTTTGGAATGGTGTAGGTCACCAAGTAACCTTTATTCATATTAATGTACAACAAAATACATTACTACTCTTTAATACAACAAAAAGATTAATCCAATTGATGCTTATAGGTCTCCCAGCACTCTTGTTAGCATGTGAGCATTTCTATAACAGAAGTAGATGTCACTACTTTATACTATAAAGACAAGTGAAAAGAAAACTCATGTCCACCACACAAGCATACATCTACACAAACACTCAAAAAAATTAACAGAATCTTAATGGGGCATTCAAAGAACGAGAAACATAAAATGTCACTGGTCTCTAGACACATCAGAACTGTGAGCAGGTGATCTTGAGTGCTAACCTGAGACATAGCATTTGTTTTCCTTACTATGGGTTCTACCTGGTTATCTCCATGTAATGTTCCCTCTGCTCCCAGCTCCATTCATAGGACTGCTGTTCCTATTTTCTTAATTTCTTGGGGAAGGGGGAGTGAGGGTAAGGAAATGTCTTAGTTAGGGTTACTATTTTTATAATGAAACATCATGACAAAAATCAAGTTGGGGAAGAAAGAGTTTATTTGGCCTACACTTCCACATAATAATCCATTATTGCAGGAAGTTAGGGCAGAAACTCAAACAGAGCAGGAACCTGGAAGCAGGAGTTCATGCAGAGGCCATGGAGGATGCTGCTTACTGAATTGCTCCTTATGGGTTGCTCAACCTGCTCTCTTATAGATCCCAGGATTACCAGCATTGGAGTGACCCCATCTGTAGTAGGCAGGCTCTCCAACATCACTCTCTAATTACAAAAACGTTCTACAGGCTTACTACGGCCAAGTCTTATGGAGACATTTTCTCAACTGAGACTTGCTCCTCTCCTGTGGCTCTATTTACGTCAAGTTGACATAAAACAAACCAGCATTAGGAATATCCTCTCTCTAATATCTAAGGAGCTTTTGTAGCTATTCTTCTATCATAGAAATTTTGAGCACGTAGAACATTGTCATGTCTACTGTAGCACTTTCTTTTCAGAGAGTCAAACTCAGTTTTTTTGCTGGTAAACTTTTACCAGCATGTAAGCGATAACTTCAGACTTCTTCATGTGTTTACATAATAAAGAGACATCAAACACATTGTAGCTTTTATATATCTAATCTCCTATTCTGTTAGCTCATTCTTTCAGTATAACAGATTTCCACAAAAACTGTTGGAACTTCCGAATATTTGTAACATGTATTTTTGCTCTGCACCTTCATATCCAACAATTAAGAGCCAACTCCTTATTCTGTTCTTTCCTTTGGGCTAATGTGTTTCCTTTGGCTAATCTAATTGGCAAATATATCAGATATTTATCTGCAAGAGGTTTTTCACTGTTAGCATTTATTAAAAAAAATAACTGCTTTCCACTATTGAAAGGCTCGATATTGAAAGATTTCTTCCCAATTCACTTTTGTTTTCAAACTAGTCAATTGTATTCTGAGCCCACTTTTTTATATTTTCCGTAAATTTATAGCAAGTCACATACATTGTTGGGATCGTGATTACAAAAAAGTCACATATTTGGTAGGTATATGATCTGATAAATAAATATTAAAAATAAAAAACAAACAAAAAACAAAACCAAAAATTTTTCTAAGAATTTGTATAGAGTTAATCCATATATGCAAAGGCCCCCAACCCAGTCCACTTCTACTTACACACCATCAATATCTAATATAATAGGTTTTTTTTTAAAGATTATTTATTTATTGTGTATACAGTGTTCTGCCAGCATGTACACATTCACTCCAGAAGAGGGCACCAGATCTCAATGTAGATGGTTGTGAGCCACCATGTGGTTGCTGGGAATTGAACTCAGGACCTTTGGAAGAACAGCCAGTGTTCTTAACCTCTGAGCTAATAGTTTTTAAAAATAAAAAATATTTTTTAACATTTTCTATAACAGTCAAGATAAACTATAATAGACAGAGTGAAACAGAAAGTACCCACAATTCAGTGTTCATTGCAACAGAGGCTTTATATTGAGTGCATTCACATGTCTGAGCAACTTCTGATATTGTCTTCCTTCTACCAACTCATCCATGATGCACCAGGACCAGAGAAAAAACTCATTAAGCCACTGCAGAGGGGAAGAGGGAGATTACATAAAGGAGCCTGAGATTTTCTGTTTCAATCCTGAGGGGAAATGTAAGATGCTTCTCATATCTTATCTCCTAACACGAGTGATTAAAATTATTAAAAAATTGTAACCAGGAATACATGGACACTGTTACTATTGAGTCTGACACTCTGCAACAACAGTTGCCCCACCCTCAATAATGATTCTCTCAAAGTTTTGTAGAAATACACCAGAATATATCATTGTAATTTAAAATAGAAAATCCAGCCAATTCTAAAGCTGGGATACAATTGCTGGGTCAATTTTAATGGCATTTGGAACACTAACTCTAACTCAATGGGTGTTATGGGAGGAATTGGAATGTGGATACCTGGAAGAAGCTGAAGGAAAGAAATGGAAAGGGGGAAGGTGATGTAAATCTATTTTAACATATATATATATATATATATCAAAATATATTATACATTATAACATATATCATATAATATATATTAATTAAAATATATTAAAATGGTAAACCATCTAGTTTACATCTGGCTCTTTCTAGAGCCTGTAACTTTAGGTCTTCCACATTGGAATTCTCAATGGAACATCTAACATCAGACCATTTTCTATTACAACTGCTCAGACGGTTTCAGATCAAATTTTGAGGGTGAAAGAACCATTTACAGTATTACTATGTAGTGAATGCTAACTCAGGGTTCATGGGTTCTCTTCCCTGGAATCCATGTAAGAATATATGGATACAAATATCTTTTGTGGAAGCAGATTTTTAAAAAAGAGACTAATTTAAATACATTGGATTTAATTGTTCCCAAATGAAAATATAACTGAGTCATATATCCCAATAGTTATGAGGGTAATCATTTTTGGGTTTTTAGGTATATAATCTGGGTCTCAGAAAGATTAGACAGAATAATGAGAAGAAAACATCAAATATCTATGAGGTATTAGATCAACAATAGCTTCACTTTAAATGGCAGTAATTTTATAAGGATGTGTATGTTCCTATGAACTATGTATATGAGTATGCCTACAAGATACAGAAGAGAATGCTGGATCCCTTGAACTGGACTCACAGACAATTGTGAGTCACCTGATACAGTTGCTGGAAATTGAACCTAGGTTCTTTAAACTGGTGTAAATGCTTTAAACTAATAAACCATCTATCCCACCTCAGATTCAATTTTAAAATGTTTTGTGTTACAATTCATTTTCCTGATGTGACAATAAAATGGGATGAATTCAGATATTTTTTAAAAAGATCATAAATCCAACATCCCTTCATGCTAAAAGTTCTGGAGAGAACGGGCATACAAGGACCATATCTGGAAATCATAAAGGCAATATAGAGCAAGCCAGTAGCCAACAAAAAAGTAAATGGAGAGAAACTTGAAGCATTTCCTCTAAACTCAGGGACAAGACAAGGATGCCCACTTTCACCATATTTCTTCAATATAGTTCTTGATGTTCTTGCTACAGCAATAAGACAACTAAAGGAGACCAAGGGGATACAAATTGGAAACGAAGAAGTCAAATTATCCCTATTTGCAGATGATATGATAGTATACATAAGCGACCCCAAAAATTCCACCAGAGAACTCTTACAACTGATAAACATCTTCAGCAAGGTGGCTGGATACAAAATTAATTAAAAAAATCAGAAGCCCTTCTTATACAACAAATAAATGGACTGAGAAAGAAATCAGGGAAACAAACCCCTTCACAATAGCCATAAACAATATAAAATACCTGGGGGTAACTCTAACCAAGCAAGTAAAGGATCTGTACAACAAGAACTTCAAGCCCTTGAAGAAAGAAATTGAAGAGGCTTTTAGAAGATGGAAAGATCTTCCATGCTCATGGATAGGTAGGATCAACATAATAAAAATGTCCATCCTACCAAAAGCAATATACAGATTCAATGCAATTCCTATCAAAACACCAAAATCAATTCTTTATAGACCTGGAAAAAGCTATTCTCAATTTTATATGGAACAACAAAAAATCCAGAATAGCTAAATCAATCCTGTACAAAACAAACAAACAAACATCTGGAGGTATCACCATCCCAGATTTCAAGCTGTACTACAGACCAATAATAATAAAAACAGCAAGGTACTGGTATAGAAACAGACCAGTGGATCAATGGAATCGAATTGAAGACCCAGAAACGAATCCACACACCTATGGTCACCTAATTTTTGACAAAGAAGCCAAAACCACACAATGGGAAAATGACAGCATTTTCAACAAATGGTGCTGGTCCAACTGGATGTCCACTTGTAAAAGAATGAAATTAGACCCATACTTATTGCCTTGTACAAAACTTAAGTTCAAGTGGATTAAAGACCTTAACATAAGCCTGGTCACACCAAATCTCGAAATCATTGGAACAGGTGACAACTTCCTGAACAGAACACCAACAGCTCAGGACCTAAGACCAACAATGAATAAATGGGACCTCATAAAACTGAAAAGCTTCTATAAGGCAAAAGACACTGTCATTCGAACAAAATGGCAGCCTACAGATTGGGAAAAAAATCTTCACCAACCCCACATCTGATAAAGGGCTAGTATCAAAAATTTACAAAGAACTCAAGAAATTAAAAGCCAAGAAACCAAATAATTCAATTTAAAAAATGAGGAAAAGAGCTAAACAGAGAATTCACAAACAGGAATTCCTAAAGGCCGAGAGACACTTGAAGAAATGCTCAGCATCCTCAATCATCAGAGAAATGCAACTCAAGACAGCTCTAAGATTCCATCTTACACCTGTCAGAATGGCTAAGATCAAAAGCTCAAATGACAGCACATGCTGGCGAAGATGTGGAGAAACGGGACCCCCTCCTCCACTGCTGGTGGTAGTGCAGGCTTGTGCAACCACTATAGAGGTCAGTATGGCAATATCTTAGAAATCTTGGAATAGCTTTGCCTCAGCACCCAGCCATACCATTTCTGGGTATACATCCAAATGACTCCTCACTGAATGACAAGGAGGTTTCCTCATCTATGTTCATAGCAGCCTTATTTGTAATATCTAGAAACTGGAAACAACCCAGATGTCCCTCAACCGAGGAATGGATTAAAAAACTGTGGTACATCTACATGATGGAATACTACTCAGCTATCAGAAACAACGAAAGTCTGCAATTTGCAGCCAAATGGATGGAACTAGAAAAGCTCATCCTGAGTGAGCTAACCCAGACTCAGAAAGATGCACATGGCATCTATTCACTTATAGTCAGATTTTAGCTATATAGTACAGAATATCTATACTACAACCAATACACCAAAGGGAACATGGAGATAGACTTTTTTTTTTTGTTTTTGTTGTTCTGTTTGTTTTCTCTCCCTGTCATTGAGACACTTTTCACTGGTGGTACTTCCTTGTAGGCCTCCAGTGTATGAGGAGGCTCTTGGTTCTCATATGACTGCTGAACTGGGGCAGGGGAATGTTATGTAGGGACACTCTCCTTCAGAGGAGAGGGATGGAAGGGTTAGGGGGTAGAGGGTGAGAGGGTGGGTCTAGGAAGGGTGGAAAGAGGACACTATGATGGAGATGTAACCTGAAGCAATAAGTAAATAAATTTAAAAAAAAGACAATGATATAACAGGTAAATGGATGGAGCTAAAAGGAAAAAAAAATCATCCTGAATGCAGTAACCTATACTCCAAAAGACAAAAAAAAGTATATATTATCTTATATCTTGATGTTAGCTATAAATCTTCAATAGGCATGCTACAATCCAAACAACCACAGAGGTTAGAGTAAAGACCTGTGGTGGTGATGAATCTCCCAAAGCAGGGGAAATATAATATACAGTTATTGAGAGATTGGGGGGACAGTAACAGGAAGATTAATTGGGAGGTGGAAGGAAGATGGTATAAGCAATGAAATATGGGAATGGCAATAGACACTAAGAGCCATTTAAGGGAGCATATGAAAATTCCCTCTGTAGAAACTCTTAAAATATATACATATATGAAATAAATCAAAATGAAGTTACCAAATAATATGGGAGATAATGACCCAACTAGACATCTTTTATCAATAAAAGAAACTTCAGGTAGTAGGAATGAGTTACATGTAATTGATCTGTTAGCTAAAGAGGCTCTCATGGAATCCCCTTAAACCACTGAGGCTATTGCCAAGGCTATTGTTTGCTCTCAGCAAACTGATGGTAATGCCCCATTGCTTAAAATAACACTTACACTTGAGTACAGAGAAGTCAAGTTGGTGTCTACCTAGAGCCTTTACCCCTATGCTAGTGTTCATGGTACTTGGAGAAACTATGCACAGTATCAAAGGAGAAAGGTTATGACCAACCCAGCTATAGACCATGAAATCCATAATGCTGATCTGCCCACCTGTGCAATAGTGGCACAGATGTTGTGGGAGTAGTAACTAACCTCTACTTGATTGTATTTAAGGCCCATTCCACAAAATAGAGCCCATGCCTAGGGCAGAATGGCAATTATATTTAAGGGAATAGTCTACATACTGAATGCTAAGTAGTTATGAAACAGGGTTTAATTCATGTCTTCTGTAGAATCATTACTGAAAAGGCAGAGTATTTGTAAAATAGCAATGACAGAACTCTAAATAAAAAAAAATGATAGTAAATATCATAACTACAACATAGAGTTTTCCTTATCTCCCTGAATTTTAATTTAGTCTCTGAAGTTTATTAGTGGACAGGTGGGACCTTAGTTCACATAAGAAATTTGATCAGAAAAGTTGAAAACAATTGCCTGGTTCCTTATCTATCCTGGATTTAGTTGTTTTCAGGAAAGTTGGTGACTAAGCAACCATAACCACAGTGTTTCTTTATTTCTCATTAAAAGGGAGTGGAAATAGTTGTAGGCTTTGGATACAAGAATTCGTACAAAATGAAAAGAATTAGAGAATGATTCCTTTTAAATCAGTACTGTTTTTAAAACATTCTTTCCTTAGCTAAGAAGTTTCAGAAATGTTCCAATTAAGTTGTTATTGAATAACTCCAGGACTTTTAGATATAAAATATGTTAATTTTATACACTTTCTGTATTTACAAATAACCAAACTGTTATCATAAATATCTTCAGCAGAATCATTTTATACAACTTTATATATCAATAGGAAAAAAATAGAACTGTTTATATTTTCACATATTAACTGCTTTTCCTATGTTTAGAACCACAATAGATTGTGCATTCGCAAATATATAGCTGGGAACAAATAAAGAACTTTTGGGTTATTAGGAAAGTAGTGTTATTCTAGGAGGTTTCAACTTTCGATAATAGGTTCACCACATTTTTCCTGAAGCTGTATGAATCTGGGAAACCATATTCCTTAGCTGCTCCTAAAGGCTAGGTTTAAGCAAAGTTTCATACATATAGGTATCCAGTTGTCTGTCATTTCATAGTTTTGGAAGCTGCTTGCTCTGCACTTCCTGTTTATTCAGATATATTTATCCTTCTCAGGCTTCTGATGTGATTGAAGACTACATAGTTTTAGTCTCACAGTAAGTTTTAAGTCGTTTATGTATTAAAAGGATATTTTAGGTCTAAGACGGTTTTAGGTTGATAATGCAAGTTAGGGTGGAAGTTCAGTTAGGTATAGAACTTTAAACTCATCAAGATAAGATGTACAATAGAATATATTTCCTAGTTGAGTTGTCAAATACATATAGACTAGACATTGAGAATGTATGTCATACCTTATTGTTTTCATAAGTATTTCCTAATTGTTTTTTGGTTTTTTTTGGTATTGCATTTATTGTTATTATATTGTATTTATTATAAGAAAAGGAGCATCTTGTTAGACTGAAACAGGGAGATGTTGGAGGAAGGTCTTATATTTTGGTTCTCAGAGGCTGATTTCAGTGCTCAGAGATCTGTTTACCACCCTTTCTGAGGCACTCTCTGATTGGTAATAAAAATCACTGATGGCCATTTAGCTGGGTAGAAAAAGTATAGGAAGCCAGAACTTCATGTGATGAAAAAAGGAACCCTGGGTTTACAAAGATTAAACTTTCTTTCCAGCAGCACTGGCTAGCAGCAGAAGGTCTAGGTGTGAGCTCTTTGAGTCCTGAGGATATAGCAAGCCACATGACTGGCTGAGATAGAGTTGCTGGGTTCTAGTTGATAATCTCTCCAGTTAAGGCCTAAGTTGAAGTAATAAAAAGTCTTGGTATATTTGATTGTTGGGAAAAAGGCCACCTTGCTTTTCAGGTCTCTTTCTAGGGCAGGCCAGGGTGGCCTCAGGCCTCCTGCCAAGGTCTAGTAGCTGCTCTGAAAGACTGCTGCTAGCTGTTCCATTGGCCTAATATAACAATTTATAGTTATTAACAAATATCATTGTTAGCAAGATTGTACTTTCAGGATTGAGGGCCTCTAGGCCTCTAGCTAAGGCAGGCCTACAGGCTTCCAGCCACAGTCCTCCTGTCAAGCTCTGCCAGCTGGTCTACCAGGCTGTCACTGGCTATTCCACTGGACTAATATAACAATTTATAGTAATTAATAAACTTTTTAACAAGTATTTTTAGTTTTTTCAGTAAAACTCTGCAGTTTTACTTTGCAGTTAATATCATCTGGAGCAATCTGGAAATATCAAAGTGAAAATCTGTCCTTTGGGTTAGAGAGATGACTGAGCATCTAAGAGTGTTTACTGGTCTTGCAGAGTATCAAGGTTCAGTTCTCAGCACTCATGTCTAAAGGCTTACAAATTTTGAAACTACTGCTTCAGGAGATTCTACAGCTTCTTTTGAATTGTACATGCACCTGAATTTGTCTGCACATTCCCACAAAAACATACATGCAGCAGACACACAGGATTGTGAGAGTGAGTAGAACAAAACATTTGCTGTGAGATAGTGTCTTCTACAATTAATAGGAATGTTCTCCCATGAAATCTCAGCAACATGGCTGCCTAAAGAAGAGCTTCACAATGCCAACAGTAGTTGACTTGCAATGTGGATGCACCAGGCCCCTCCTCGAGCTGAAGTGCTATAAGCAAGTGATAGCTACTAAGAATAGAAGAATCATTCTTGTCCAGGGACAAGCCTCCAGATAAGTTATCATATCCCAAGTGGTTAATGCTAAACATATGTATATATGAGCTACACTAAATAGACCCATTAGGATATATAATTACATAAATATATATTAGCATGCATATACAACAGATACCAACATATAGAAACAAATATGTATTTCCCAATATAATTAAACAAAGTCATAAAATTGAGAGAAACTGAAGGGAGATCCAGGAAGATTTAGATGAAAGAGAGGAGGGATAATAATTATATTAAGAACAAAATGGCAGCCTTAGATTAGGAAAAAAATCTTCACCAACCCCACATCTGACAGAGGGCTAATATCAAAATTTACAAAGAACTCAAGAAACTAAATGCCAAGAAACCAAAGAATCCAATTAAAAAATGAGGAACAGAGCTAAATAGAGAATTCACAAAGGAGGAATCCCTAATGACTGAGAGACTTGAAGAAATGCTCAGCATTCTTAGTCATCAGAGAAATGCAACTCAAGAGAACTCTAAGATTCCATCTCACACCTGTCAGAATGGCTAAGATCAAAAGCTCAAATGACTTTCTGTTAATTCTTTTGCTATTGAAGTCCAGCTTTATTCCATGATGGTCTGATAAGATACAAGGGGTTATTTCAATTTTCTTGTATCTGTTGAGGCTATCTTTGTGTCCAACTATATGGTCAATTTTGGAGAAGGTTCTGTGAGGTGCTGAGAAGAAAGTATATTCTTTTGTGTTTGGGTGAAACATTCTGTAGATATCTGTTAGGTCCATTTGGTTCATGATCTCTGTTAGACTCATTATTTCTCTGTTTGGCTTCTGTCCTGATGATCTGTCCATAGTTGTGAGTGGGGTGTTGAAGTCTCCCACTACTAAAGTGTTTGGATCAATGTGCGATTTAAGTTTTAGAAGCGTTTCTTTTATAAATGTAGGTAACTTTGTATTTGGGGCATAGATGTTCAATATTGAGATGACCTCTTGGTGTATATTTCCTTTAATGAGTGTGTAATGCCCTTCTCTGTCTTTTTTTATTAACTTCAATTGGAAGTCTATTTTGTTTGATATTAGGGTGGCTACTCCAGCTTGTTTCCTGGGTCCATTTGCTTGGAAAACCTTTTCCCAGCCCTTTACTCTGAGGTAGTGTCTATCTTCAATAGTGAAATGTGTTTCTTGTATGCAGCAAACAGATGGGCCTTCTTTACGGATCCAGTCTGTAAGTCTGTGTCTTTTTATTGGAGAGTTGAGTCCATTGAAGTTGATGGATATTAGTGACCAGGGGTTGTTATTTCCCATTATTTTGGTATAGCTGGTCGTCATGTGTTTCTTTTTGTTTAGTTGCTGTGGAAATTTCTATTTCCTCTGTGTTCTTGGGTGTAGTTATCTTCTCTGGAATTTTCCTTCTAGGATCTTCTGTAGGGCTGGGTTTGTGGATCTATATTGTTTAAATTTGATTTTGTCATGGAATATCTAGTTTTCTCCATCTATGTTGATAGAGAGTTTTGCTGGGTATAGTAGTCTGTCTGGGTACCTATGTTCTCTCAGGGCTTGAAGGACATCTGTCCAGGCCCTTCTAGCTTTTAAAGTTTCTGAGGAGAAGTCAGGTGTAATTCTGATGGGTCTGCCATTGTATGTGACTTGGCCTTTTTCTCTTACAGCTTTTAATATCCTTTCTTTGTTTTCTACATTTGGAGTTTCAATTATTATGTGGTGAGAGGAGTTTCTTTTCTGATCTAATCTGTTTGTTGTGCTGTAAGCCTCTTGGATTTTTATTGGCATCTCTTTCTTCAGGTTTGGGAAGTTTTCTTCTATGATTTTGTTAAAGATATTTCCTGGACCATGGAGTCGGGAGTCCTCTTTTTCCTCTATGCCTATAATTCTTAGGTTCCATCTTTTCATTGAGTCCTTGATTTCTTGGATGTTGTGGGTGAGAGATTTTTTAGCTTTCTCATTTTCTTTGGATGTTGTACTGATTTCTTCCATCAAAGCTTCCATGCCTGAGACCCTGCTCTACAATCAATGTCTGTCAAAGAAACGGGCCAAATGACTGAAGATCGATGTTGTAATGTATGGAGAGAAAATGGGAACTGTCCAGGCAGCCACTGGTATGTCATTTCTTAGTTTTGGAAGCTGCAAGCCCTGTACTTCCTATAAAATCAGATATATTTATCCCTCTATAGTCTCTGAGGTGGTTGAAGAATAGATAGCTAGAGTCTCATAATTAAATTTTGAGTTGTTTAGGAGTCAAGAGAGTGTTATGGATCTAAGAAGATGCTTTTAAAATTGTGTTGCAAGTTAGTATGAATGTTGAGTTAGATATATAACTTTAAACTCATGGAGATGGTTAGACAGTAGAATGTTAATGTCAGGAGCCAAATACATATGGACTGGACATTGGGAATGTATGCCCAGCCATATAACCCTCATAACTGTGGCCTATTTACCTCTGTTGTTTTGTATTATATTTATTACTATAAGAGAAAGAGCCATTTTTTTCGACTGAAAGGGGGAGATGTTGGGGGGAATAAGATATACCTTAAACTTTAAAAGTAAAAGGGAAGAGGATGAGGGTTGAGGGTGGGAGGGTGGGAGTTGAGGGGGGAAGGGAGGGGATTGCGATTGACATGTAACTTGAAGAAATAAAAAATAAATTAAAAAAAAAAAGCTCAAATGACAGCACATGCTGGCGAGGTTGTGGGGTGTGGAGAAAAGGGAACCCTCCTCCACTGCTGGTGGGAGTGCAGGCTTGTGCAACCACTTTGGAGGTCAGTCTGGCCATATCTTAGAAAACTTGGAATAGCTTGCCTCAGGACCCAGCCATACCACTTCTGGGTATACATCCAAATGACTCCTCACCGAATGACAAGGAAGTTTCCTCATCTATGTTCATAGCAGCCTTATTTGTAATAGTTAGAAACTGGAAAAAAACCCAGATATCCCTTAACCGAAGAATGGATTAAAAAACTGTGGTACATCTACACAATGGAATATTACTCAGCTATCAGAAACAATGAAATTATGCAATTTGCAGCCAAATGAATGGAACTATCGAAGCTCACCCTGAGTGAGCTAACCCAGATTCAGAAGGATGCACATGGCATCTATTCACTTATAGTCGGATTTTAGTTATATAGTACAAGATATCTATACTACAACCAATGCACCAAAGGGAACATGGATAGACTTTTTGTTTCTTTCTTTGTTTCTTTGTTTTAGTTTTCTCTCCCTGGCAATGAGACACTTTTCACTGGTGGTACTGCCTTGTAGGCCCCCAGTGTATAAGGAAGCTCTTGACCCTCATATGACTTCTGAACTGGGGCGGGGGTTTGTTATGTAGGGACACTCCACTCCAGAGGAGTGGGATGGAAGGGTTAGTGGGTAAAGGGTGGGAGGGTGGGGCTGTGAAGGGGGGAAAGAGGAAAATGTTATGGAGCTGTAACCTGAAGCAACAAATAAATTTATTTAAAAAGAAAATATCTTTAAAAAAATGAAAAAAATTCTCAATAAACATTATTTTAAAAACACCATGGAATGTGAAAAGTTTGAACTTTATGTAATCATGGAAATCTTTGCTGTGTTTTCATTGCTAAGGAGTGTCCTTATCGACAAGCATCGAAATATATTCATTAGAAAATTATCTAACAATAGGTACATTACATAAGGAAGAAATATAAATTAAATCTTTAAAAATATGCTCCATTTCCTTATCCATAGATTTTTCACTTTATTTTTAAAAATTTAATTCTAGACATGCAATTCAAAGTGAAGCATTAACTGTATGTAACAAGACGATTGGGTAAACATACAGTATAAACACGTTACACATCGGGTATCTGTTTAACAAGCATGATTTTCATGTCTCTTTCAAGTTACAAGGCAAATATCATATGAAGCCCCCAGAAGACAACCATTTTGAGGGACATTTGTGTTTGATTTTGTATTATTAGCATACATAGAGGCAAGGAGTAAACAAGCCCCAAAATGTTAACCAAACATAGACTTGGTCTGAAAACTTAAAAATCTTGTCCTTACACTTATAGTTCCTAGTCTGAACCATTTTTTGTTTTCTTAGACAGCTGCTTTACATACAGCACAGACTGGCCTTCAACTTGCTCCTCCTGCTTAGAACACCTGAGTGCTTAGAACAAAGGTATATTTTTACCACAGCTTACTTAATCTAATTTTGAGTACTTTCTTTAGGAAAAGAATAGATTTTTATGATAGTGAAGTATAATTATAATGAGACAAACATGGAGGGCAAATTACAAAAAGGAGATACCATGAAGAGAGAGACAAGATTATGGATCCATTTTATATCTTGATTATAGAGTTTAAAATATCAATAGCAGGTTTTTAAATATCAACCTAATCCATATGTCTGTCAAATATTAATTCAGTGAAGAGAACACTGTGAAAGTATCCTTAGGAAGTAAATGGAGTCAAAGTTGACTTTGCTTTTGACCTTCTGGTTACAGTTGCTCGACTCTTATGAAAATTTGTGGTACTTCTCCCTAAGTATCAAGGAGATATAGTTTGATTTCTGTCTTTTCTGTTGACAGGAAGGAAGCCTATTTAATGTGTCTGAAGTATTTAATGATGAACTCTGAGAGTGCATTTGGAATTCTCGTCTATGTAGCTTTTATAACTTCGTTTCCCCCTTTTGATTTTCAAGTATGTAATTGTATAACTCAATGGTGCACACCTGTCTGCTGAGTAGTCTTGGCCCTGGGCTGGCAGGAAAACTACTCACAAACTTCCAAAGTCTTGGCAACATTAATATGTCAAGTTCAATAAAACTGTAAAGAGACCCTAAGCATACATACTGAATGTTGATTGGAGAAGCTTTTCTAGGTATAACATACGTTATTCATTCTTCTCCACATATAATTCATTGTTTAGGTAAGCAATTATATTCAAAAATTTCAAAAGCCATCATGATTGACATCAGGAAAAGACATTAAGTATATGGGTTGAAAATGTTACTTCCCCTGTTTATGCTGCCATATAAAAGCAACAATTTTCTTTGAGAGAATCTTAATGAATTCATACATGATCAAGATGAAGAGATGTTTCTTAAACAGAATACATAGTAGCGTAAACATCTAGGTATCTATTTTAAAAATCAAATGTGTATGTGAGAGAGAGAAACATAGAGACAGAAAGAGACAAAGATAAAAAGAGAGTGAGAGATAAAGAAAAGAGAGAGGAATTATACCATCCAAGAGATTAAAAAACCCATTATATTAAACAGCATTAAAATTTTCTCTAATTAGACAATGACTATGTAAGTTGAGATTAAAAAAAAAAATTCTAGGCTATTTCATAGCCCTTTCTCCAATCTTTTAAAATGTAGACATGTTAAATTCAATTTAGCATAATTTTCTAAACATAAACAAAAACCATGAGTTGAAACTGAAATTTAATTAATTATTGTAGTTATTAGTAAGTATAAACTATAAGATTAGGCCGGTGGAGTAGCTGGCAGCTTGTCAGAGGAGCAGGCCGCCTAGTCCGTATCCCTTAACAGGTTGCTTGATTTATCCTGGGAAAGAGCCCCAGGACCAAGGGTGGCCTACACTACATGTAACCTAAACTCTGTTAATTAATATAAGTTGTTATATTAGGCCAGTAGAATTACCAGCAGCTTGGCAGGAGCTCCGCCTAGGTTCGAGGGGAGTCTGAGAGTCTGGAAGTCTGATGGCCAGGGACTGCTTGGACTGAGGGCCTAGAAACTGCTACAGTCTTTTTCCCAATAATTAAATACACCAAGACCTTTTAATGCTTTAATGCTTATCCCTTAGCTGGGCAGACTCTCAATTACCTACTCTAAATTAACCCGGATTACCTAATCCTAAACTACCATGTGCCTGTGATTACCTTCCAGAGTTCTCAAGACATCTGTCTCCTTCTGTGTCCTGGCAAAAAGAGAAGGATTCTCTGTGTGTGCTCAATGATATTGAGAGATATTTGGGACTGTCTAGGCAATAAACTGTCATATTTCTTTTTGGAAGCTGCTCTCCCTTGCTTCCTACTCATTCAAATAATAACTTTATTCCTTCTTATGTCTTTGATGGGGTTGAAGTAGTAATAGTTATAAACTTTCAATTGAACTTGAGTTGTTTAGGATTTAAAAGGATATTTTCAAGTTTAAATAAAATCTTTAGGTTTATAAATATAGGATATGATAGAAATTATTTAAGTTCAGAACTTCAGACACACCAAGATAGATGATTTTTTTCTTCTTCAAGATTGTCTGATACAAATAGGCTAAGCCTTATGTATGTAACTATTATATATGATTTTCTTGATTGTTTCATATTTGTTCTTACTGTTTTACTATATAAGTTAAAAAAATTTAGCCTTTTTATTATACAAAAGGAGTGAATTGATGGGGTAGTGTTAAGCATTCTAAATGTTAATTGATTGGTCCTGCTTGCTGTCTGTTACGTACATTGACTCTGATTGGTTAAATAAAATGCTGAGGCCTGAGAGTAGGCAAAAACAGAGAAAGGTGGGACTTCCTGAGATTAGAACAGGAAGCCTGCACTTTGCACAGAGGATTAATTCATTCCAGCCAGTAGCAGGAATAAGGAGGACATACACCATGGGTTAGAAAAAAGAATCTCATTCCACATTGCCAGGAACATCCACATAGCTTGGACAATGGCAGTTCAAGAGGACGTATGTATATATATATATATATATATATAGGATCATATTAGGGTAATAGAATTTAGAGCTAGCTTGGGTGGGCCAAGATTGCTCAATTCAGGCCAAGGCTTGTTAAAATCTGTCTGTTGCCTTTGTGCTCATTTATAATGGTGGAATAAGAATTAAAGGCTGCAGAACCAATTAACCATAATTTAAATACAGGTAAATAAAATAACTTAGTCTTTTTTTTTCTACATATGTCGTCCAGTGTAATTTAATTAATTTTTTTCTACAATGAGTAGCCTCTGAATGAAGAAAAATTAAACAAATATCCACTTAGGTAGAAGATTGTGTTTTGAGACTATATTCACAAGGTAATATAATGCCTTCTTTTCCTGGTATCCTGTTGGGAATTCTTATACCGTTCCTTCCTATTTCAATGCTATTCTGTTAGGACACCTATGAAATTTGGCCTGCAAGGTATATTTTTTGATTGATACTTTAAAATACATTCTGCTAAAAAAGAAAGCACCTTGTGACATTTAGAAGCCTTATCACTATAATAGCTGGGATACAATTGCTGGGTCAATTTTAATGGCATTTGGAACACTAACTCTAACTCGATGGGTGTTATGGGAAGGATTGGAGTGTGGATACCTGAAAGAAGCTGAAAAAAAGAAATGGAAAGGGGAAGGTGATGTAATTCTAGTTTAACACAAACACACACACACACACACACATATATTATATATTATGATATATCATATAATATATATTAATTAAAATATATTAAAATGGTAAACCATCTAGTTTACTTCTGGCTCTTTCTAGAACCTGTAATTTCAGGTCCTCCACATTGGAATTCTCAATGGAACATGTAACATCAGACCATTTTGTATTACAACTGCCCAGAGGGTTTCAGATCAATTTTGAGGGTGAAAGAACCATTTACAGTATTGCTATGTGGTGAATGCTAACTCAGGGTTCATGGGTTCTCTTCCCTGAAATCCATGTAAGAATCTATGGATAGAAATATCTTTTGTGGAAGTAGCTTTTTAAAAAAGAGACTAATTTAATTACGTTGGATTTAATTGTTCCCAAATGAAAATAAAATAAATGTGTTTTCTCAATTATCATTCCTGAACCAAATGAGTTGTGTGAGAAAGAACAGCTTTGGCAAATGATGTATAGAAACAGTTACCCCTGAGAAGAATAAATTTTATGGCAACTATTAAAAATATTTGTGCATTCCATTTATCAGAGAATGACAGGTTGTACCTTCAAGATTCTTGTTTTGTAAGATATAAAGTATAACAATTTTAATTTAAGAGAAAATGCATATTTTATTTAATCTTTCACTATAGCATCAGTAAATTTATTGGTTTATAAATAATGGTTGATTTGAATCTTTGGGTTAGTGATAGGTATAACTAATTTAATTTCTTATTGAGAACAAAACTAAGTGAAAATACAAAACTATCAAATTTATTCATGAACAACTGGTTTATTGGATAAATAAGGTGTTGGTAGAATATAAATTAATGCAATAGAGTATCAAATTAATGTAGTCACAAACAGATTGGTATTTATGGATGGAAATCATTTATGTTCATTGCAAAACTGTCAACTTTTATTCCTCTGAAAAAGTTTATAAAAGTCCATTATTTTATCTTTTTGCCTTATAAAAACAAATGTTTGCTATGAAGGAAAAACACAAATTCTCATGGAATTTCACAGTTTTGTATAAATAGATATGCATATACACTCACACATCATGTTTTTTTCACTTGCAAGAAGTGCTAGTGGGTGTTCATCAGAGGGCCCTGTTCTCTAATTTTCAAGATAAAAGACATTCCTTTACTGTCAGCGCTATGACTATGTGGTTATATATTATACGATTAAACCAGAAACCTGGATTTAATTCCCAGCCTGGATTGCACACTCCCCAGGTCACTTTGTTCAACACCTGTAAAGACAAAAATTACTTGCATTACATAAAAGCATTTTTCAGTTTTAAGGAGAGGTGCTAGTTTCCAATAAAGGAATAAAGAGTGATTTTTCTTTGTTTTGCATTGGAAGTGCAGCAGCATGGCCTTTCAGCAGGGACTGTAAAGCCACCCCACAAGTGTTCCCTTCCCAGCATAGTCATTGTTCTGTGCCCTGCCACATGGTTTTCCCATAAAGAAAAGAAAAATGCAGGTATTAGAGATTCTAATTATATGTTTCCACAAACTGAATTAACACGGAAATGGCAAATTGCTTAAAGGAGAATTTAACCCAGAGCTTTTAGAGCATTCAAGAGTATTTATGTTTCTCCACACTTAGAATCTTGAAAGACGTTGGAAGGATTTCCCAGGATACCTGCACCTGTAAGATTTGCTGCGCCTAGACACAGTAGCAGTCAATAGACAGAACTCCCAGTTTTATTTGAGTTCGGCAGCTTTCCTTTGGTTGCAAAGCTGGAGGTTTAAAATGAAGGAATATAACTGCCAAGGTATCCACACGTGTTCCTATTATGTATATTTGAGTATTTCTGTGTGCCTGCTTATGAGGCCTTAAAATTTTGAGTTGTTTAGGAATCAAGAGGGTGTTATAGATCTAAGAAGATACTCTTAAAAGTGTGTTGCAAGTTAGTATGAATGTTGAGTCACATATAGACCTTTAAACTCATGGAGATGGTTAGATAGTAGAATGTTAAAGTCAGGGACCAAATATGTATAAACTGGACATTGGGAAGGTATACTGGGCCATTTAATGCTCATAAATGTGGCATATTTATATCTGTTATTTTGTATAATACTTACTGTTATAAGAGAAGGAACCATCTGTAGGACTGAAAGGGGAAACTTCTGGGGGGAAGAGGGTGGAAGGGCGGGATAGGAAGGGGGGAATAGGGAGGGGTTTGTGACTGAGATGTAACTTGAAGAAAAAAAATAAAGTATTTAAAAAAAATTTTTTCACCATATCAAAAACATCAGCAGTATAACAAGTGCTCATTGGGTAAACATAGTTGTCACTAAATCTGACAATCTGAGTTTCATCTCTTCAACCCACAAAGGGGAAAGAAGACAAAGACGACAGAGACAGAGAGAACAGAGATATTCTTTTACTTTCACTGTGACTCTTGGTATTAGAGCAGGAGAAAAACTGGCTACAGATTTGATGCCTTTTATATGGGGATGATTGTGATTATTAATTTCTACTTTAGAACTGCATCTGAAGGATGCAGAAGAAAACTCAGTCACTGGAGAAAAACAGGAATGGTAGACAATAGGACATTTTATTTTCAGAAATAAGTTCTCTCTTATAGATGCTAGAAAGCAAGGTGACTTTTGTTAAAAATCACAATGCATTCTTGATCACATATCTTGTTTTCATGACTGTGTTTATGAAATGTCAGACAAACTGGTCTTTTTAATTAAATTACTTGAGAGAGAATTAGTCTGATAATGTAACTGTATCTGTTTCTTAAAATATTGACATGAGTGTGATGATATTTACACTGCTACAAAAACAGATTAACTGGAGCAAAGATGAGTGAGTGTAGATTTAGTAAACATCCTAAATTTCAATGACATGCCTAGAGATTTCACTGAAAATACTGTCTATCCTTGTATTTTTTTAAAGAAAGAAACACTTTCTATTTTTCCTCTCTTGTCAACATGGAGCAGTTGAATTGAGAGAGATAATGTTTTAGATTCATATTGCTCCCTTTTTTATTTTGATAATATATCATGGACCACCTGTGAACAAAACTTTGATGAATTAAATGCAACTTGTGAAACTAAATGACTGTAGCTTATTACATTATAAGTGGATACCTTCCATTCCTTTCTTTATTATTTCTTTTGAAGTCATTCCTAATTCAAATGTACATTTATTGTAAAATAGGAAAGTGATTTCTACAAAGTTCTACAAAATATCTTGCTGCATTTTCTAAGATTCTATTGTGATTTTTCTTACTGTGCTGTGCAAACTTTGAACTGCCTGATGCAATTTATGACAGCTGAAAACGAACGCTTTGATGAGGCCACAAAGCAGTAATGGCTGGAAAAGGCAGGTGTTGAAAAGGCTATTGGGAAGACAGTGTTAACCATATAGAGATCAGGCACCAGGCTACAGGAGGCCACAGGTTTTGAAGGCATCTGGGTCAAGCAGGGTTATATTGGTTACAGCCAATTGCATAGCCCATTCTTCTCCATTCATCTGCATCTCAGTCTCTAATTATGACCTACACAATCAGTGTTAAAGCACTAAAGAGTGCACTTGTATTGTTTCATGGTTAGTGCTTAGCAGAAAAGCTGGAATTTGATACTTGGTCACAGTTTGCAAACAATGTGGTTGAACCACCTGAAGGGTCACATTTTTACATTCTGAGGCAATTTATTAGTAATGGTACCTGTCACTCAGAAATCCCCTCAAAGCTCTTTCATTACCAGAAAAGACTTTGATATAGGAATGGCTCAAAGCAAAAGGCAAGTAAAACAAGAGCTGTATCCTTTACAAAGGAACATCACTGTATCCCATGATCCCTTCATGAGCAGAGAGCTTTGAAGCTGTGCTCTGAGTGCTATAAAGATAGTATGGGATGGGTTGGTTTAAAAGCAAGGCTTTGTGTTTATCAATGGGAAACTGTTGACTTTCCTAAGCTATTTTGCTTATGATTATTTCATTTTATCTCCACATTAACAAAGAAACAAATGTTGCATAATTGTGTAGTTGGGACCTTTCATTTACTGGTACTGTCCTTAGCTACATACTTATAAATAGCAATGGTTCAGATTTCCAAACTTGTCTAAATTAAAAAACAGTATTCTGTAAAGCTTTTCATGCACTTCTCTCAAAACCAACTTTATTACATGCACACAGTCTTGTAGACATATAAATGCATGCATGTGTAAGGAAATTCACATTTATGGAGCATAAAGAATATGTATACTTCATCAAATATTTCTCAAAACAACTATTTCAATTTCAATAAAAATTACTGTTTCACTAGTGAAAGAAAATATTACCTTTTCTAAAAAGATACATTTTAGTAGTTTTATATTATTTATTTCCCATACATTTTCTTGGAGTGATTATTCTATAAACATTTCTCTCTAACTTCCTTTCAAGGACCTTGCATTTCTACCTGTTGTATTTATGAAAGGATAAAGTACATTACCATATAGAGAATAAGATATAATTTACAAACTATAAATGAAGTCTTTCCCTGGGCGTGGTGGTGGACAACTTTAATTCCAGCACTGGGGAGAGAAAGGCAGGCAGCTCTCTGTGAGTTTGAGGCCAGACTGGTCTACAAAGAGAGTCCAGGACAGCCAGGACTCGGTTACACAAAGAAATAAGAAAAGAAAAAGAAAAGAAAGAAATAAATAAAATAAAAAATAAAAGAAGTCAATCAAGATTAAAAGTTACATCTTTTTTTTTTATATATAAGTACTTTATTTTTTTTCTTCAAGTTACATCTCAGTCACAAACCCTTCCCTATTCCCCCTTCCTGTACCACCCTTCCCCCCTCTTCCCTTCCAACAGCTTCCCTTTTCAATCCAACAAATGGTTCTTTCTCTTATAACAGTAAATTCTATACAAAACAGCAGAATTAAATATGCCACATTTATGAGAGTTAAATGGCCCAGTATACCTTCCCAATGTGGGTCATCTTTGAACAATGAGCAAAATATCTAAGGTAAAGAAACAAAGAGAACACTTAGTAGAAAGCAAATCTATTTATTCAAATTGCATATACAGAATGGTAAGATTTGAAAATAGATTTCATTTCACCTGCCTGTTTGTTTCATGGTGATCATTAAAAAAAAAACAATGAAAAAAGAAAACAGTAACTCATGTGATCACTCAAAAATGTAAAATTGTAAAAATAAACTATATTTATAAATTCTTGTTGCATGACAACATATTCATAATTTACATAAAGCATCCCAATTAATACTTAAATGCTTCATGAACCATTTGCTTCCCTAAAGTCCTATGACTTTGGTATTTTAATTCCTACCTCAGCAGATGAGGAAACTTAGGCTCAAAGTAACACATGGTTCCGGTGTAAGTTCCTGCTAGCTTTCTCAATGATAATTTGTAAAATGTGTTAAGACACTTATCTCATAAACCTCAGAGTAACTGTTTGGATCCACTTCAAACAACATAGTATCAACTGGTATTTGCTTCTTTGTTTCATATTGAAAACGATAATGTTCTCTTATTCACCTTTTTTCTTTCATATCTAAAAGTTGTATACTTGTTGACACAGCTTTTGATCGTAAGTTCAACATTCCTCACCATTGTCCATGCTGTCCATGTCCATTGTCCTGTTTATATTTTAAACTGATTGATCTAGACTTATAAACAACAACATAATAAGTAACCAAAATTGAGGTCTAAGATATTAAATTAATGAATAATATAGAGGAGAAGCCACATCATCATACAAACTCAAAATAGTACGTGGCATATATCTTGAAAATAGATACAATAAAACTTGATAATATAGACATTTTTCAGAAATCACCTTAACCAACTGATTAAACTTAGTATACTCAAAATTATGCAAATTGTCATTGTGTAAATTTGCTGATACAAATATACAATATTGCCAGTAATACGCTGTCAAAGTTGTTTAACATTAATTTAATCACCCTAGACACTCAAAGAGAACCAGATGGTATAATACTGTATCAGACAATTAACTTCTGTTCCTGGATAAAAAGATGCCAATATGTTAAATAAGAAGGTTGAAAGAGAAACCTATAGTGGACACAAAGGAGACAAATATAATAGACATGGTGTAGGGCATTCAATTGGATTCAGGATTAAAATAATAAAAGATAAAATTACGCAAAGAACTACTAAAATATACTTCTCTAAGAAGATGTTTTTAAAATGGAGATGGAAGTTAGGATGGAAGCTGAGTTGGATATAGATATTTAATCTCATGGAGATGGTTGCATAGTAGAATGTTAAAGTCAGGTGCCAAATACGTATGGACAGGACATTGTGAATGTATGCTAAGCCTTATAATTCTCATAATTGCAGCCTAATTATTTTTGTTGTTTTGTATTGTATTTGTTGTTATAAGAGAAAGAGCCATTTGTTGGACTGAAAGGGGGAGCTCTTGGGGGGAAAATACATCTTAACCTTGAAAATAAAAGGTAGTAGATGGGGGAGTGAGGGGGGAGAGAATGGGAGGGTGGGACTAGAGGGGGGGTAGGGAGGGGATTGTGATTGAGATGTGATTTGAAGAAATAAAAATATAAATATATAAAAAATATGCTTGTAACACTTGTAGAAGTATGAACAAAGACTCTTTTAGATATAATTGCCAAAGTTTAATTTGTCTAATTTGAAATCATGATACAGAATAACCTCACCAAATTTTTTTTCTAGCTCCTTAATAAAGAAGGGTAACAGAAAGTAGGTAAAGTTAGTCTGAATATTACATAAAGAGGTATGTTTGTAGGAGCTAATTAATAAAAGACTATTAAGATAGTATTGCTTGACTAGATATCAAACTGGGGCAATTAACTCTAACTCTTGGGACTGTTGTTTAAACAGATAGAAATAATTTGTGTCTACTATGGTTGGTTGTTAAGTGCCCCCTCCCCCAAATGAAGTCTGGATTGTCATGTAGTTATGTCACTGGGAGTTTATAAGAAGGGAACACTGGGTTATTAGATTATGCCCTTCAAGTGAGTATCAGAGACCTGTTCCTTCCCTTTCTTTATCTTTGCTTCTCAGTTGTCATGACTTGAGAAGAAATTCCATGTGCTTCCTTCATTGATTTCTTCCTCATTATGAGCCCAAAGCTGGTACTTCCAAGTGAGATGGCAGAATGGAAGCTTTCTACATACAACCTGGTTAAGAGGAGAGTCACTATAATCAGTAATAGACTGTGTTCCAAAGAGAAAAAGAAGAAAAGCTCCAGGAATCCAGAGGCCTGAGAGAACAGTTACAAAGTATAGAAGAAAAGCAGAGGCATACAGCAAAAGGTAGCCTCGTCCAATAGAGCTTCAGTATTCTCCCCACTGGGGAAAAGGAATGCAGAGACCTCATTGAAACAGTAAACCAAGAATCCTCAGTGCGAAGACAATAGCCATTATACTCTCAGGACAGTACCAAAGCTCTTACAAACCTAAATCCAGTCACAGACTTTGGTGAGACAGGAAGTCCTCTGATAAAAGGGTTAGTAGAAGAGAAAATGCCTTTGTCACATTATGTGACTTAGAGGGTAGTTGTTTTGTGTTCTCCTGAGAACGATCCTACTATTGGAAACTAAGCTACTTTGGAAGCCTGAGATGAGAAAAATAACTATCAAATAGCCTAATTCTAACTGGTAGCAGCCCTTGCAAGGAAGAGACAGCCCTGAGATACACAGCTATAGAGATCGGGAGGGCAGAATGCTAACAAAATGAAGAAAGTGGATTACTAAACACTCAGCTCATATAGAAAAATGCATGACTCCACCTCTGATGGTCTAGAGTAGGTTTCAACTAAGAACGACCATGGAAATTGATAGCTTTGAACATCAAGTCAGCAAGTAGATAGATTAACCTTTGGAGCCACATGCCTGCTATTCATTGTTTTTAAAAATTATTATTATTATTACTATCATCATCATCATCATCATCATCATCATCATCATCATCATCCCAGGACTCTGTACTGTATACTCCCAGAAGGACAGTTAATACTTATATCTTTATCTAAGAATTAGAAGACATGAAGACAGGTCTTTGGCTTGTTCAGATCTGTGTTACACTTTCTTCTCATACTCCCAACACACATAGAAAATAATCCCAGCCCCACCCTCCCATGATCTACCCCCTGACTCTGCCAAGATAGGGTAGGTAAGTCCTTCATAATCCCTGCACTACAACAAATGTCTGTCATAGAAACAGGACCCAAAGGCTGAAGACTGATGCAGGAATGTATGGAGAGAAAATGGGAACTGTCCAGGCAGT
>CAJQZJ010032738.1:105958-125730 GCA_907164525.1 Lophiomys imhausi
TCTCTGAGGTGGTTGAAGAATAGACAGATAGAATCTTATAGTTAAATTTTGAACTGTTTAGGAATCAAGAGGGTGTTATAGATCTAAGAAGATACTCTTAAAAGTGTGTTGCAAGATAGTAAGAATGTTGAGTCACATATAGACCTTTAAACTCATGGAGTTGGGTAGATAGTAGAATGTTAAAGTCAGGGGCCAAATAGGTATAAACTGAACATTGGGAAGGTATACTGGGCCAATTTAATCTCATAAATGTGGCATAATTATATCTATTGTTTTGTATAATACTTACTGTTATAAGAGAAGGAACCAGCTGTTGGACTGAAAGGGGAAACCTCTGGAGGGAAGAGGGTGGAAGGGCGGGTTAGGAAGGGGGAATAGGGAGGGGTTTGTTACTGAGATGTAAGTTGAAGAAAAAAAATAAAGTATTTAAAAAAAAAAGAGTGTATTTAACCACAATTGAATAGATCTTTGTATATTGATACAAATTTAAAGGTAACGCTTCCTAATGGTATCATACCTAGAGATACTTAAAAATGAAATGTGAAGCTCTGACCCCTACTTTTTTTTTGCAGTGCATATATTTTATTTTATATTAGGAAATTATTTTTTTAACTTCCCTTCACATATTTACTTCCTTTGCCTTTACATTTCTACTATGGCTCAGCAATCTTTTTCCTTTTCCTTTCCTTTTTGTCTTCCATTTTGTATTTTCCATAATTCTCCATTTTTCCACTGTTTTTCTAAAAAGCTTTGTTTATCCTATTGCCTTTTTAAAAAACTTAGACTTTCATTTAAAAAATATTCTTTGTTATATTTATCAAATTTACTTGCGAATTTTGCTGTTGAGAATGTGTTTGTTAACTTCGTTTCAGCCTTTCCCCCTTTGTTTCTCTACTTTCTTGCTTTTGTCTCTTCCCTGTTGTAACATTTTTTCTACACCTTTTATTTAGCTTTGCCAACTCCCTTTCTGTGTTTCTTTTCTTTATCTCAACTCACTTAGTATATTTTTCCTACATAGTTTTAGCACATTTTGTGTTAGTATTGCTGTTTTTTAGTTTATAAATATTAATAGGTTACCATTTGGCTTAAGTTATGTTAAGTACATTTACATATTGTATATATTGGGCATTGAGGCTATAACATCATTTCATTTTCTCCTATTTTAATTGTATTGTAGTTTGACCCTTTAAGATCAAGTTTCCCAATAGAAAACTGCCAGATAAAATCAGAAGGGATATGCAATCAAAATACATGAATAGAAATGTAGAAACATAGGAAACATGGAAAAATTAAGCAATATGATCCTTAAGAAGATATCTCTTCTCCTTCTTACTTAGCTTCTTGCATCAGTGGATTGAAGGATAGCTATCCTGTACTAGATGACTAATATCTACTTATAAGTTAGTACATACCATATGTATCTTTCTGGGTTACCTCACTCAAGATGCTCTTATCTAGTTCCATCCATTTGCTTGAAATTTGCATGATTTCCTTGTTTTTAATAGCTGAATAGTATTCTGTTGTGTAAACGTGCTATAATTTCTTCATTCTTTCTTTGGTTGAGGGACATCTGAGTTGTTTACAGTTTCTGACTATTATGAATAAAGTTGTTAGAATATAGTTGAGCAACACCTTGTGGTTTGGTTGA
Source organism: Lophiomys imhausi (assembly GCA_907164525.1). Taxonomy (NCBI): domain Eukaryota; kingdom Metazoa; phylum Chordata; class Mammalia; order Rodentia; family Muridae; genus Lophiomys; species Lophiomys imhausi. Next base: position 107,607 of record CAJQZJ010032738.1, read on the forward strand.
GAATCTTTTGTGTATACACAGGAGTGATATGGCTGGGTCTTGGGGAAGAACTATTCCCGATTTCCTCAGATATCACCAGACTGATTTCCACAGTGATTGTACAAGTTTGCACTCCTTCTGGCGATGGAGGAGGGTTTCCCTTTCTTCACAACCTCCCCAGCCTGTGCTGTCACCTGAGTTTCTAATCTTAGACTTCTGAGGGAAGTAAGATATAATCTTAGAGTTGTTTTGATTTGAATTTCCCCTGATGATTAACAATATTGAACATTTCTTCAAATGCCTCTGGACCATTAGAGAATCCTCTGTTGTGAATTCTCAGTTTAGCTCTATACTCCATTTTTTATTGGATTATTTGTTTTATTGGTATTTAATTTCTTATGTTATTTATATATTTTGGATACTAGTCCTCTGTCAGATGTGAAGATCCATTTCCAATCTTTAGGTTGCCATTTCGTTCTATTGACAGTGTCCTTTGCCTTACAGAAGACTTTCAATTTCATAAGGTCACATTTATTAACTGTTCATCTTAGTGCCTCAGCTGGTGGTTTTCTGTTCAGAAAGTTGCCTCCTGTATTGATGTATTCAAGGTTTCCCCAGTTTCTCTTCTACTAGATTTAGTATAGTCAGTTTTATGTTAAGATCTTTGATCCACTTGGACTTGAGTCTTGTGCAGGGTGACAAATATGGGTTTATTTGAGTTCTTCAACCTGCAGACATCCAGTTAGACCAGCACCATTTGTTGAAGATGTTTCCCTTTTACTGTTCTATGGTTTTGACTTCTTGGTCAAAAATCAAGTGTCTGCACGTGTGTGGGTTTATTTCTAGGTCTTTGATTAAATTCCACTGATCAATTAGTCTATTATCTCTATGCCAGTATTGTTGACCTGTAGTACAGGTTGAAAACAAATCAGAGATGTTAATACCTCCAGAAGTTCTTCTATTGTACAGGATTGTTTTAGCTATTCTGGGTTTTGTGCCTTTCCTTATGAAGTTGAGAATTGTTCTTTCAAGACCTGAAAAGAATTCTGCTGGTATTTTGATGGGCATTGCATTGAATTTATGTATTACTTTCAGAGAGGTGGCCATTTTTTAATGTTAATCCTATCAATCCAGTAGCATGGGAGATCTTTCCATCTTCTTCAATTTCTCTCTTCAGAGTCTTGAAGTTCTTGTAATAGAGTTCTTTTACTTGGTTGATTAGAATTACTGCAAGATATTTTATGTTATTTGTGGCTATTGTGAAGGTTTTTTTCTTCCCTAATTTCTTCTTCACTCATTTATCCTTTGTATTAAGAAGGGCTACTGATTAATTAATTAATTAATTAATTAATTAATTAATCTATTTAGTTAGTTAGTTAGTTAGTTAGTTTGTTTTTTAGTGTTTTAGTCTATTGTGAAGGTTTTTTTCTTCCCTAATTTCTTCTTCACTCATTTATCCTTTGTATTAAGAAGGGCTACTGATTTATTTATTTATTTATTTAGTTAGTTAGTTAGTTAGTTAGTTAGTTAGTTTTTTAGTTTTTTAGTTTTTTAGTTTCTGTGTCCATCATCTTTAAATGCTTATTTTAACTTTGACCTAATTCATTGTGTTTTATCTTATTAAATTTTATTTTGACATGTTTGGTTGTTATCTACTAGTAGCCTATTCTTTTCTAATGAGAGACAGAAAGATAGTGGATATAGAAAGGGGGGAGGTGGGAAAGAACTGGAAAGATTAAAGGGAGGGGAAAGTATAATCAGGATATACTTTATGATAAAATTATCACTTTTCAAGAAAAAGAAAAATGAAAAATGAAATATGAACACATAAAAGACTTTAAAACTACAAGTTTTCAATTCTATTAAAATATGATTATTTCATTTATATAAATTATAAGTACAATTTTCTAAATGAATAGCAAATATAATTTATATCTATTCTATTGTTTCACTTTGGTTTTAAGTTTTATTTATATAATTACTAACATTTTCCAGTATTTTGTAAGGTCTCATATATATATGAGTGTGTGTGTGTGTGTGTGTGTGTGTGTGTGTGTGTGTGTGTATTTGTATGTATTAAATACTTTCAAAAGAACAAACAATATAGATAAAAGCAGAAAAACAACCCCCAAAAGTTGTCATGAGACATTCACACAGATGTTGTGACATATGCATGATTCTCATCAGCACACAAACACACACACATGAAAATATCACTCTGTACCCCTTAGTCTGTATGCTAATGCACAGCAAATAGCAAAATAAATAAACAAGTCTAAAAGCATAGATCTCATTGATCATGGTTTGACATGTCATTAGTCATCAATTAAGCGATCTTTTACTGCCTGTTAGCTGTTTGTCTTACAGATTTCTTCACTGTGATATAACTTGAAATAATACAGTACTTATGCACTCTAAAAAAAATCTACATGTCATCCAACTTCTTTACCCAGAAGAGCTCTACTTTCTCCATGGTGTAGACCAGACTTCAATTACAGAAACAAACATTTTATCTTGTTCTTTCCTGTGGGTGCCTCTACACCAATAACAAGCTAGCTGTCAGAATGTTTTGGCCATCATCCAAGGTAAATTAATTATTTTTCACTTCTAACTTGCTAATGGCTTTTCTACTGAAGTTTGGGGGAATATACCCGTTATATTTTCAATATCAACAGAAATGATTCATATATATGATTTTATATATATATGAACTTATATATTATATATTTGTGATTTTATATTCATACCATTATAATTTATAATATATTTATATAATACAATATTATATTATAATATTATATAAGTTATAATATACAAAAATACACTTATATAAAACATTATACTTATATAATATAAATATCTAAAATATAAAATAATATGTATATGTATATATATTGATGGAAGTGAGGCAGGACATGCAAGAAGAGGGAATACAAAAATGATTTAATTCCATATTAATTTTTAAAAGTTGAAAAAGAAGAATATCAGGATAAAAATCTGTGGAGTAAAAGATAAAAGTATATACTGGAAAAATACACGTAAAATGTTTTCTGTGATGGGAAGATTGTGATGAGAGTTGGAGGGAGAAGTCGGGTGTGAGTGAAACAAAATACATTGAATACACATATGAAAACTCCAAAGTATTAAAAGACTATTCCAACAGTTTTCATTTGTTAATATCTTTTCATTTATGCATTAGACTTTGTAATTACAGGATTTCCATGTTGAAATTTTATCTGATTTTATCTTACACTGGGTTTGTGTGTGCTGTCATAACTTCTATGAGTTCCTAATTGTGTAGAATACAGTTTCCTTGAAATTACCCACTGCCTCTGGCCTTTAAAACTTTCCATCTTTCTTTCTGCTGTGATCCCTGGTCCTTGGGAGTGGAGGACATAAGTATAGATGTCCCACGTTATGCTGGCCACTATGCAGTCTTTTATTCCCTGCTCATTGGTTGGTTGAAGGACTTAATGTTAATCACCATCTACAGTAAAAAGAAGCTTCTCTAATGAGTGTTAAAAAGGTCACTGATCTGTGAGTATAGTGATAAATATTAGGAGTCAGTTTGAAATCATGCCCCATGATACTTGTAGTTTTATAGACACAGTCCTCCCAAATCCCTTAATTTGCTTGATTACTTTAACTGCCCATTAAAACTGAAACTGTATACTAGACTCATGTTTGATTTGGTATATTTGACTCCACCTCAAAGAAATTGTATTCCAATTAGGAGCAACGAGCTTTTTACATATAATGTGATTAAATGTTCTCTGCCCTATTGCCATATACATTTAAGGTTATTTCTGATATACTCTGCTCACTAAAATACTAAAGTGAAATGTGAACTTCTGTGGAGAGAGGGCAACTTTTGTCTGTCCTTCAGAATATGCAAGATGATGAACACTCTTCTTTATATTTACGAATTAACTCATGGTGTTGTGTATCAAGGACTTTTACATAACAGACCAAATTATTTTAAAGATCCAAAACACATGTTTATACAGATGGATTTTAAAAAGTCAAATATCAATTGTTAGCCTGTTTATATTACAAAACCTTGTTTTACTTCACTGTAAGTTTGTCTCATAAATTCTCCCATTTAGTTCTGGTTTTTAATTTGTTAGTTATTTAGTTTAATATCATGGTAAATGTTTTTTTAATTTCTTTTAAGTAAATCTCAATTAGAATCACAAATTGCCAATTTAATAACAACATTTTCTTTTTCCTTATTTTAGATGTGACTTTTAATACTCAATTACATGCAAGGGTCACTGAGAAGTGAAGCACACTTGAGCTTGGATGCAATTCTTCTGTACTTAAGAATAATCCAATAGTAATATTTAAAGAGGGAAATGCAGTGGATGGATGGCTGTAGTGCTTGCATAGAAGGATTCATAGTTCTGGTTAGCATTAAATGAAAGCATTTAGTAATATATACATAGCAATGACACATATAAGACAACATTCTCATCATTTAATTGATATTAATTTACTCCACATGCCAACCTCATCAGACATTGCTATTTTATTGCACCTTTTTAACGTAATTTTTCCCTTTTATTTGATAATACTCAGTTTGTCATTGAACTGAATGTGTTCCTGTGAATTCAAACCAGCTAGTATGAGGTCTCATCTCTAACTGTTGTGTAGGAAGATCCAGAGACTTAAAAGAGGAAATTAGATATGTCACACTTCTAAGAATGTGCCACAAATATAGTAAGATCTTTAAAAATTTAATAACTAAGATTTGAGGGCTTCCCTTGCAGCAATGTGTTCCAGGTATTTTAAGCTATGCACAGCCATGATAATCTATGCTTATAATGTATATGATAAAACTAAGGCACAGAGAGTTTGAAAAATTTCCCAGTGAAATAGAAGTATCTGAAATATCAACTCTCATCAAGGTTATGAAAACAATGATAATAGCTCAAAATACTGTAAGGTAAATGTAAACCTGCAGCTACATTGTGAAGACAGTGGAGTCAAATACAGGTGATCTGCAGAAAAGGGAAAAGCATAGCTGTCTTCCATTTTCTTACTTCTGGGTTTACACTCAGTCACCAGACTTGGTATCAACCATCTCTATCCTCTAAGCCAACTATTCTCCATCTTGGGTTGTGACACCTTTTGAGGTCATATACCAGATATCCTCCATATCAGATATTCTGTATATCAGATACTTAGCAAAAACACAGCTTTGAAGTAACAATGAAATAATTTTATGGTTGAGCAACACCACAACATGAGAAACAGCATTAAAGGGTCACAGCATGAGGAAGGTTTGAGAATCACTGTAGCCATCCACACATCATATAAGCGGATTTTATTTTAAACTAAGAACCTTTAGAGAGCATATTTAGTGAGATGATGATATACATATACATATACATGTTAAGCATCAATGATCTAGAGTGAAGTTAAATTATTCTTCAAATAGTAAAAGCAGAGGATTTCACAACCCTACTATCCAGAAGAAATGTACAAGGAGTCTATAAGGGTGGAACAAAGCAGTAATCAATAGTAACTTGAAGACTTGTGAAGAAACCAATACCTCCAGCAAATGTAACTGTATAAATAAATGTCAAAACCCCACTATTGTGTTTGTACATTTTTACCTCTGCTTTTTATCTCTTATACAATTGAACATCAAATACATAAAAATGATAATAAACTTGTGTGTTTAGGTTCTTTGTAAAAAATATTGTAACTAGAGCAAGATAAAAGAAGGAGAGAGCAGTTTAGGATCAAAATTTGTGCTTCAGAAACTAACTTGATGGACTAAAAGTTAGATTATTAAATATTTACAATGTTAATAAGAATTCCAGGTCCCCAGTGTATGAGGTGGCTCTTGACCTTCATATGACTGCTGAACTGGGGTGGGGAACTGATATATAAGGACACTCAACTCTGGAGGAGTTGGATGGAAGACATAGAGGGTAGAATATGAGAGGGCGGGACTGGGAGAGGTTGAAAGAGGACACTGTGATGGAGATGTAACCTGAAGTAATAAATAAACATAAAAAAAAGAATCTCATCTAGTCTCAAGAAATACATCTGTCTGTGGATTAACCATGTTATTTGTCTTTTTATTATAGAAGTATGAGAATGTATTCATTCATTGATTGAGCAATAATGCATTTGTCTATTCAGCAAACAACAGGTTGATATATTTTAGCATTATAGTACCAAATAAACTGAAATCTACCTTCCAGTAGATTAGTTTATTTAATCTGATATTTTAATTTTTAGTTTATAATTCAAAGAGAAAATGACTCAGAAAATAATTCTTATTGGGCATACACAGGAGACATTGAAGCAGCCTATAAAAATCTTTGGAAGAATTTTCATGTATTAGTAACAAACATGAATTTGTCACAATACTGGTAAGTTCCTCTATGATGACAGTTTCTACCCTCCTTGCTCAGTTGCTGTTTTGATTTCCTTATTGCTTCCTGGAAACCCCTGCCTTTCTATGACTTGAGGCTTTTTGTATTCTGTCTCTTCAGTACAGACAAAATATGTGTATATTACTTTTGCTGCTTGTATGTCATTTCACCACTGAAATATCAAGTGAGTTCCAACCTTTCCAAAATGATTTGCAATTGTCTCCTGGCACTTTGAATTTCAATACGTTCCTTAGAGCTCTCTTTATGTTTAGTGATAGCAAATTTATACATCACCTTTACATTGTAATTTCTGCCAAAGGAAATATAGGCTCCAGAAAGACAAATTTCTTTTTATGGTTAGCTGATTGGTATATGTCTAGAATCTTCAAAAAATCTCAACTTCATGATCATTCCAAAATAAATCTGTTCAATGAATTAGAACCAAGATTTCATCTACAAATTTAGTCAAATGGACTCACACTGACTAATTAGAAAGTTTTGAGTGAAAGCCAACCTTCAGTACTCCTTCAACCCATTTTTCTACCTTCAGGAGTAATTTTGTTTTACAATTTATAAGGATGAGTTCCTTAAAATTACTTTTTATTCAATGTACGTATAGGTGTCTCACTGAGATTTTATATATATATATATATATATATATATATGGTTTAGTTTATGTCACAGAAGATATGCTTTAAATGATATTTTGTGACATGATACAGAATGCTTAGAAATACCTGCCCTTCACTGGCTGCAGCACTTGAGAGAGCAGGCCCTGCACATCGCTTGTGCAGTACAATAGGACTGGCCTTGGTAGCATGTGCACTGGTACACCCCACCTAGGGCAAATGATCAGGAGAGCCGGCCCCACCTTTTGCCAGCTGTGACACTAGGGTGAGCTAGCTGGGGCAGTGCTAGCAATCTGGCTCTGTGGTGTGGGTGTGCGAGAGCTAGCAAACTAACCAACTCAGCTATCATCCATGCCCAGGTCTAGGGCATTGAGTTGGCCCACCCCAGTATCTACCTCATATATGAACTGCTAGAACATGTTAAAGGGCCAATCCTGCAGACCCAAAGTTTCAGGATCTCCATGACATGGCACATCAGCAGGATATCGGAGAAGAATCTGGGTGAGGATCCAGTATCTATCAATAGTCTAGTAGAAGCCAGAGGCCTCAAACACAATTGATGACTCATTGCAATGAGTGTTTGTAAGTAAAGACCTATGGACAAAATGGTTTACTGTGTTACACATCATGACACATGCAGCTTCCACTGCAAGATTTTTTTTTTCATTTATGTGTTTCTGTTTTGTTTTATTTTGGGGGGAAGCTTGCAATGGTGGAGGGTAGATATGAAGGGGCATGAGGATGAGTGGGGTTGGGGTGCTTGATGTGAAATTCACAAAGAATCAATAACATTAAAAAAACATACTCTAAGTTAGTGACTTCTGAATGGGATAATAAAGGGTGTTATGTGGAAGGAAAGAAAAGATGCTTTCTTTTTTTGTTAAGGTTCAAGAATAGTTTTTTTTTTAATTTTATTTATTCAAGTTACATCTCAATCATGGTCCCACCCTCCTACCCTCTCCCCCCCCCACTCTCCTATCTGCTTTTGATCTTTTTTAATTTAAGGTGTATCTTTTTTGCACCCAACAGATCCCCCTTTTAGTCCAATAACAGTCTCTTTTTATTATAACAATAAATATAAAACAAAACAATAAAAAACTAGGCTACAATTATGAAAAATTATAAGATATAATATATATTCTTTATATGGACTGGACAATGTATTTGGCAACTGATATCAATATTCTATTAACTTATCTATCTTGATGAGTTTAAATTTCTGTACCTAACTCAGCTTCCATTATAACTTGCATTACCAACTTAAAAACATCTTCTTAGACCTTGAACACCCTTTTAATTCCTAAACAGCTTAAAATTTAACTGTGAGACTATAACTATCTAGTCTTCAATCACATCAGTAATAAAATAAAATAATCATAAAAACTATGTAAAAAGAAAAAGAAGAGGGGATCCAAGATGGCAGAGGCCCGTACGGACGCATTTTAATCTTGGGGAAAACCGTGATTGATATAAGACGCAGTACAAAAATATCTAAGAGACCGGATCCCACCCCACCCCACCCCCCGTCTTACTCAACTACCCGGGTACCACTTAAAGTCCCTGGGCAGAACACTCCCTCCCACTCTCGGACACGCAGGGAAGCAGCTGAAACCTAGAATCGGGATCCCCCTCCCCACCAGGAGAGACATGCCGGGTAAGTTCCAATCTAATACCCAGCCAGCAGATTCAAATCCCACACAGAGAGATACTCTCCAGCCTGCTGCCCCACCCCCAGGTTCCACATAGATGGTCTGGCTATCTGGCAAAGGCTTGCAGACCCTCTGGAGCTAGCGCGGATCAGAGGCAGAATACCCGCCAGGCTGTAGACTGCAATTCACTGCGGTTTACAGGAACTTGGTCGACCATGGCACCACCTGCCAGGTTCCAGAGCCAGCTCCAGATGGGGAAGGCAGATTTTACCCACCATAGGATTCAATCCTGGGCAAACCAAGAAGTCTTTTCCATTATTATTGGTCTTTTTTTTTTTTTTTTTTTTTTTTGCTACTACTGACAGTCCCGGCGGGGATTCAGAGCGTAAGTGTATACAGGTATTCAGCTCCACCCACTTGATAAGTTAAGTCTCCACCCGAGAGGCGGGGCTGAATAACAAACCTTACAGGAGTGGAGTTAGACAAATCGACTGATACACTAAAGTGCCCCCATTGGATCTAAGAATAGAAGAAAACAAAAACAGACAGGTAAGACTTACATATGGCCAAGCACCCCAGAAAAAGCAGGACTCAAGGCGGAATGACTCCAACAAAAGAAAATGATGCCTTTTCAGCCAACCCGGATCAAAGCACCACAACTGAAACACATGAAAACGACAACAATTCTACAGTATGGAAAGTGATAAAGTCCCTTCAAGAAAAACTTAAATTTATGAAGGAATTCAAAGAGGCCACGATTTCACAGAAAAAAACTATGGATAACACCATCAGAGAACTTCTAAACAAGGTGACTCAGCTTGAACACGAAAAGAACAGGGCAATAGAAGACTTCCAGGCAAAGACAAGCAAACTGGAACAGGAAATGTACAAAACAAATAAAAACATTCTAGACATGAAAATGGAAATGGAAACAATAAAGAAAACATAGTCAGAGTTAAAAATGGAAATGGAGAGCCAAGGGAAGAGAACAGGAACTAGGGATATCAGTACCAAAAATAGGATTCAAGAGATGGAAGACAGGATCTCAGGGATGGAAGATTCGATGGAAGAAATCAATACAACATCCAAAGAAAATGAGAAAGCTAAAAAATCTCTCACCCACAACATCCAAGAAATCAAGGACTCAATGAAAAGAAGGAACCTAAGAATCATAGGCATAGAGGAAAGAGAAGACTCCTGACTCCATGGTCCAGGAAATATCTTTAACAAAATCATAGAAGAAAACTTCCAAAACCTAAAGAAAGAGATGCCAATAAAATTTCAAGAGGCTTACAGAACACCAGATTAGATCAGAAAAGAAACTCCTCTCGCTACATAATAATTGAAACTCTAAATATAGAGAACAAAGAAAGAATATTAAAAGCTGTAAGAGAAAAGGGCCAAGTCACATACAATGGCAGACCCATCAGAATTACACCGGACTTCTCCTCAGAAACTTTAAAAGCCAGAAGGGCCTGGGCAGATGTCCTACAAGCACTGAGAGAACATATGTGCCCAGCCAGACAATTATACCCAGCAAAACTTTCTATCAACATAGAGGGAGAAAACAAGATATTCCTTGACAAAATCAAATTTAAACAATATCTACCCACAAACCCAGCCCTACAGAAAATCCTAGAAAGAAAATTGAAACCCAGAGAAGATAACTACACCCAAGAAAACAGAGGAAATAGAAATCACCACAGCAACTAAACAACAACAACAATAAAAAAAAAAAAAAGCACAAGATGATCACCTATACCAAAATAATGGCAAATAACAACCCTGGTCACTAATATCCATCACCATCAATGGACTCAACTCGCCAATAAAAAGACACAGACTTACAGACTGGATTCATAAACAAGACCCATCTTTTTGCTGCATACAAGAAACACATCTCACTACTGAAGATAGGCACTATCTCAAAATAAAGGGCTGGGAAAAGGTCTTCCAAGAAAATGGACCCAAAAGCAAGCTGGAGTAGCCATCTTAATATCAAACAAAATAGACTTCCAATTGAAGTTAATAAAAAAAGACAGAGAAGGGCATTACATAATCATTAAGGGAAATATCCGTCCTAAGGACATCTCAATATTGAACATCTATGCCACAAACACAAAAGCACCAACATTTGTAAAAGAAACGCTTCTAAAACTTAAATCGCACATCGATCCCAATACTTTAGTAGAGGGAGATTTCAACACTCAACTCACAACAATTGACAGATCATCAAGACAGAAGCCAAACAGAGAAATAATGAGTCTAACAGAGATCATGAACCAAATGGACCTAACAGATATCTACAGAACGTTTCATCCAAACACAAAGAATACACCTTCTCAGCACCTCACGGAACCTTCTCCAAAATCGACCATATAGTTTAACACAAAGATAGCCTCAACAGATACAAGAAAATTGAAATAACCCCTTGTATCTTATCAGACCACCATGAAATAAAGCTGGACATCAATAGCAAAGAATCAACAGAAAGTCTACACTCATATGGAAATTGAACAACTCTTTACTAGAGGACCACTGGGTCAGGGAAGAAATAAAGAAGGAAATCAAAAACTTCTTAAAATCCAATGAAAATGAAGACACAACATACCCAAACCTATGGGGCACAATAAAAGCGGTGCTACGAGGAAAATTCATAGCACTAAGTGCCTTCAAAAAGAAAATTGGGAAAGCTCATATTAACAAATTAACAGCCAAACTGGGTGGATTGGAAAAAAAAAAAAAAAGAAGCAAATACCCTCAAAAGGAACAGAAAGCAGGAGATCATCAAACTTAGGGCTGAAATCAACAACTTAGAAACAAAAAGAACTATACAAAGAATCAATGAAACCAAGAGTTGGTTCTTTGAGAAAATCAACAAAATAGACAGACCCTTAGCCAAATTAACTAAAAGACAGAGGGAAAAAAGACAAATCAACAAAATCAGAAATGAAAAGGGGGAAATAACAACAGACATTGAGGAAATCCAGAGAATATTTGGATCCTACTGTAAAATTTTATACTCCACCAAATTTGAAAACTTAAGTGAAATGGACAATTTTCTTGATAGATTCCACCTACCGAAGCTAAATCAAGATCAGATAAACAGATTAAACAGCCCTATATCCCCTAAGGAAATAGAAACAGTCATTAAAAATCTCCCAACCAAAAAAAGCCCAGGGCCAGATGGCCTTAGTGCGGAATTCTACCAGACCTTCAAAGAGGAGCTAACACCAGTACTCTTCAAACTTTTTCACCAAATAGAATCTGAAAGAACACTGCCAAGCTCATTCTATGAGGCCACAGTCACCCTGATTCCTAAACCACACAAAGACCCAACAAAGAAAGAGAACTTCAGACCAATCTCCCTCATGAACATAGATGCAAAAATACTTAATAAAATACTAGCAAATCGAATTCAAGAACACATCAAAAGTATCATACACAATGATCAAGTAGGCTTCATCCCTGGAATGCAGGGATGGTTCAACGTACGAAAGTCTATTAACATAATTCACCATATAAACAAGATGAAGGAAAAAAAAACATGATAATCTCGCTAGATGCCGAAAAGGCGTTGACAAAATCTAACACCCCTTCATGCTAAAAGTTCTGGAGAGAACGGGCATACAAGGACCTTAACTAGAAATAATAAATGTAATATACAGCAAGCCAGTGGCCAAGATCAAATTAAATGGAGAGAAACTTGAAGCAATTCCTCTAAACTCAGGGACAAGACAAGGATGTCCACTTTCACCATATCTCTTTAATATAGTTGAAGTTCTTGCTAGAGCAATTAGACAACTAAAGGAGATCAAAGGGATAAACATTGGAAACGAAGAAGTCAAATTATCCCTATTTGCAGACGATATGATAGTATACATAAACGACCCCAAAAATTCCACGAGAGAACTCTTACAGCTGATAAACACCTTCAGCAAGGTGGCAGAATACAAAATTAATTCAAAAAAAATCAGAAGCCTTTCTCTATACAACGAACAAATGGGCTGAGAAAGAAATAAGGTAAACAACCCCCTTCACAATGGCCATAAACAATATAAAATACCTGGGGATAACTCTAACCAAGCAAGTAAAGGACCTATATAACAAGAACTTCAAGCCCTTGAAGAAAGAAATGGAAGAGGCCTTTAGAAGATGGAAAGATCTCTCATGCTCCTGGATAGGTAGGATCAACATAATAAAAATAGCCATCCTACCAAAAGCAATATATAGATTCAATGCAATTCCTATCAAAATACCAATACAATTCTTTATAGACTTGGAAAGAGCTATTCTCAACTTCATGTGGAACAACAAAAAGCCCAGAATAGCGAAACCAATCCTTTACACTAAAAAAACATCTGGAGGTATCACCATCCCAGATTTCAAGCTGTACTACAGAGCAATAGTTGTAAAAACAGCATTGTATTGGTATAGAAACAGACCAGTAGATCAATGGAATCGAATTGAAGATCCAGAAATAGACCCACACACTTTTGGCCACCTAATTTTTGACAAAGAAGCCAAAACCGCACAATGGAAGAAGGATAGCATCTTCAACAAATGGTGCTGGTCCAACTGGATGTTCACTTGTAAAAGAATGAAATTAGACCCATACTTATCACCGTGTACAAAACTTAAATCCAAGTGGATTATAGACCTTAACATAAGGCCTGTCACCCTAAATCTAGTAGAAGAAAAAGTGGGAAAACCCCTCGAACTCATTGGCACAGGTGACAACTTCCTGAACAGAACACCAACAGCTCAGGCCCTGAGACCAACAATCAATAAATGGGACCTCATGAAACTGAAAAGCTTTTGTAAGGCAAAAGACACTCTCATTCGAACAGAAAGGCAGCCTACAGACTGGGAGAAAATCTTCACTGACCCCACATCTGACAGAGGGCTAATATCCAAAATCTACAAAGAACTCAAGAAATTAAATGCCAAGAAACCAAATAATCCAATCAAAAACTGGGGGACAGAGCTAAATAGAGAATTCACAAAGGAGGAATCCCTAATGACCGAGAGACACCTGTAGAAATTCTCAACATCCTTAATCATCAGAGAAATGCAACTCAATATGACTCTGGGATTCCATCTCACACCTGTCAAAATGGCTAAGATCAAAAGCTCAAATGAGAGCACATGCTGGTGAGGGTGTGGAGAAAGGGGAACCCTCCTCCATTGCTGGTGGTAATGCAGGCTTGTGCAACCACTATGGAGGTCAGTATGGTGATATCTTAGAAATTTTGGAATCGCTTTGCCTCAGGACCCGGCCATACCACTTCTGGGTATACATCCAAATGACTCCTCACGGAATCATAAGGAAGTCTCCTCATCTATGTTCATAGCAGCCTTATTTGTAATAGCTAGAAACTGGAAAAAACCCAGATGCCCCTCAACTGAGAAATGGATTAAAAAACTGTGGTATATCTATACAATGGAATATTACTCAGCTATCAGCAACAATGAAATTATGCAATTTGCAGCCAAATGGATGGAACTAGAGAATCTCATCCTGAGTGAGCTAACCCAGACTCAGAAGGATGCACATGGCATCTATTCACTTATAGTAGGATTTTAGCTATATAGTACAGGATATCTGTACTACAACCAACACAGCATAAATTTTTTTTCTTTCATTTTTTGTTGTTGTTGTTAGTTTTTGTTGGTTTGTTTGTTTGTTGATCTGTTTTTTAGTTTTCTCTCCCTAGCAATGAGACACTTTTCACTGGTGGTACTGCCTTGTAGGACCCCAGTATATGAAGAGGCTCTTGGCCCTCATATGACGTATGAACTGGGGCAAGGTACTGTTATGTGGGGTCACTCCACTCCAGAGGAGCAAGATGGAAGTGTTAGGGGATAGAGGATGGGAGGTTGGGGCTTGGAAGGGGGGAAAAGGACAATATGATAGAGATGTGACCTGAAGCAACCAATAAATACATTTATTAAATAAAAAAATTAGGTAACAGGTTTAAAACACTGTAAATAAATTAAAGGTTACATCTGTTCAACCTGGCTTTATAAACCACCAAGAGTCAAAAAAACTTAGAGCTAAGGTAAAATACATGAAATGTGTGGGGTTAGCCCATACCTTTAACTTCAGCAGTGACAGGAGGAGCACTATAGAGTTAGTTGTCTTATAAATTCTAGAGTTACAAGGAACAGGGTGGTGATGGTGCACACCCTTAATCCCATCATTCGAGAAGAATACACCCTTAATCCCAACACACTAGAGACAGAAACAGTCAGATGCCAGAGCTCAAGGTCAGCCTGATACAAAACAAGCTCTACATAGGGAAAAACTTTGATCCCGGGGCAGGGGAGCACATATCTAACCCCCTCATTTGGGAACCATAGGTCTTGATCCCAATGCTTTGTATACAGAGACAGGCATATAGGATTTGGAAGGATTTAAGTTTAAAAGCTACATACAAAAAGCATGCTCAATGTAAACAAATTGTCCTTTGAGATCTCAAAATATATACACTAAAGGATTGTTTAGCTCCAAAATAACAAAATAATTTCTTCTTTAACCCAGAATGAAAGATAATATTTTATATATTGTGAAAAAAACTAATTTGCTCCAGGAAAAATATTACCTTAACCCCCCCCCCCAAAAAAAAAAGGAGAGGTAATTGCCCCAGAGTCAGGATTAGGGCAGGGCTCTGTTCTTATCTTTCCAGAAGACTTAAAGCATCCATTCAAGGAATCCAGGGACAAATGGACAAGGGAAACCTCAGCAGAAAACAGATCAGACACGGAAGAAGACCAGCAGCCCAGACTATCCAGCCTTGCCTACTCCCTCAATAACTGTTTCCTCAAAAGTCTACAACCACAACTGAAAATCACTAAGATCGTTCAGCTCCACAGACTGCTCCAGCCAGAACTTCAGTAAAGGACTGATGATCAGCTTCTGTCTACAAACTTCTTAGGACATCTAAATAGCTGAGCACAAAAGGACTGAACATCAAATGATTCTATTAACATTTTAAACCATTTTTATATCCCTATTTGGGCCCCAAACAAGTTTACTATGTCCCAAATCAGCAGGAAGTCATTTATGAGAGCGATGTCCCAGGTCCAGATTGTGGGGAGGGTGTTTCCCCCTTTGGTTATTCGATGGATAACAGAAACTTTTGTGATTTAGGGGAAGAGACTACAAGCTGTTATATGGTCTTGTTAAATGGGTTTTGGAGGTTAGACCTAGGGACTTCTCTCTTTTTCTTTTCTGTATCCTTCTTTCTCTCCTATGTAGGAGTGAATAGTCATGAGAAAAAATGGGACATAGACATAGCATAGGAAAGATCAAGAAAAAAGGACAGGTTATTGAATAAGCCCTTATACCTTTGTATATTGATACAAAATTAATACTATGTTAGGCTAAATTGGTATTTTTTTTAAAAAACTTTATTTTTTTTTCTTCAAGTTACATCTCAGTAACAAACCCCTCCCTATTGTCCCTTCTTATCCCGCCCTTACACCCTCTTCCCCCCAGCAGCTTCCCCTTTCAGTCCAACAGATGGTTCCTTCTCTTATAACAGTAAGTATTATACAAAACAACAGATATAAATATGCCACATTTATGAGAGTTAAATGGCCCAGTATACCTTCCCAATGTCCAGTTTATACATATTTGGCCCCTGACTTTAACATTCTACTATCTAACCAACTCCATGAGTTTAAAGGTCTATATGTGACTCAACATTCATACTATCTTGCAACACACTTTTAAGAGTATCCTCTTAGATCTATAACACCCTCTTGATTCCTAAACAATTCAAAATTTAACTATGAGACTCTAGCTGTCTAATCTTCAACCACCTCAGAGACCTGAGAGGGATAAATATATTTGCTTATATAGGAAGGGCAGGGCCTGCAGCTTCCAAAACTAAGAAAGGACATACCAATGACTGCCTGGACAGTTCCCATTTTCTCTCCATACATTCCAGCATCAGTCTTCAGCATTTGGGTCCTGTTTCTATGACAGACATTTGTTGTAGAGCAGGGATTATGAAGGACTTACCTACCCTGCCTTGGCAGAGTTAGGCTGTCGACTTCCCTGCTACCAAGTTTTGTCTTTTTGGACAGCAGTCTGTCTGCAGTTGGTGCAAGGGGTTTTTTCATGCCAAGAGAAAGGTTTGCCACTAATTCAACCATCTTACAGTGGAGGTTCTTCGATGCTTATCTTCTACTTGGAGTGGAATAGGGGGTGCTGTCAGGCGCTGATATGTCTCGATATCAAAAAAAAATCTTGATTTAAGAATACATCTTTGAATGCCATATTCTGCAGATCTCTTGGGGTGTTTGAAGATGCCCTACCCATCTCTTGTATTTAGATAAGCAAATGTTGCTTGTCTCTTAGCAACTTGATTACTGGGTAGTTTAGAGAATATCTCTGATAGACTGTCATAGTAGCTAACAAAGTGACATGTTTGCATGACTAGGAGTTTGTTTTAACTATCCTAGACCGTTTTAGACGGTTGGTATCAAGAGGTCAGAGCTTCACATTTTATTTTTAAGTATCTCTAGGTATGATACCATTAGGAAGCGTTACCTTTAAATTTGTATCAGTATACAAAGATCTATTCAATTGTGGTTAAATATACTCTTAATTATGTATCAATATACAAAGATCAATGCCTATGTAGTCCAATATAATGTTAATATTACGTCCATATGCAAGGGTCAATACCATTGTGGCCAACTATAATCTTAATTTTGTATCAATATACAAAGATCAATACCGATGTAATCCAATACAATAATATTTTTGCACAATAAACAATGGTCAATACCACTTTAGCCAAATAAACTACTAATTTTGTATCAATATACAAAGGTATAAGGGCATATTCAATAATCTGCCCCTTCTTCTTGGACCTTCCTGTGCTATGTCTATATCTCCTTTTTCTCAAGCCCTTGCACTCCTTTTAGGTTATCCTTCAAATAACCTAAAAGAAGGGCGGAGAAACAACTTCCCCATCCACTGGCCATGGGACGTCGCTCTCTTAAAGTGACTTCCTGCTGATTTTGGTCATAGTAGACATGTTTGGGGCCCGAACCAAAATGGGAAAAATGATTAAAAATGTTAGTAAACTCCTTTTATGTTCAGTCCTTCTGTTCTCAGCTGTTTAGATGACCTAAAGGGTTTGTAGGCAGAAGCTGATCTAGCAGGCTTCACTGAGGTTCCTGCTGGGGCATTGTGTAGAGCTGAATGGTCCCAGTGAGATTGGATGGCTGTGGTGGTTGCAGGCCCCCGATGGAGACAGCTAGTGAGGAAGTCGGCCAGGCAGAATCTACGGGGTCACTCGTCCTCCTTGGTGCCTGATTCTGCTCTGCTCTCTGCTGAGGATTCCGCTGTCCAGCCATCCCCGGGCTCCCCTAATGGACGCTTCGATTCTCCTGGAACGATAAGAACAGAGCCCTGCCCCAATCCCAACCCTAGGAGAATTGTCCTCTTTTTTTGGGGGGG
>CAJQZJ010032738.1:150730-256985 GCA_907164525.1 Lophiomys imhausi
AATGGGAGCTGTCCAGGCAGCCACTGGTATGTCATTTCTTAGTTTGGGAAGCTGCAGCCCTGCACTTCCTATATAATCAGATATATTTGTCCCTCTCAGGTCTCTGAAGTGGTTGAAGAATAGATAGCTAGAGTCTCATAGTTAAATTTTGAGTTGTTTGGGAATCAAGAGGGTGTTCTAAGAAGATGCTTTTTAAATTGGGATGAAAGTTGAGTTGGATATAGAACTTTAAACTCATGGAGATAGATCGACAGTAGAATGTTGAAGTCAGGTGCCAAATACATATAGACTGGACATTGGGATTGTATGCCAAGCCATATAACTCTCATAATTTTGGCCTAATTACCTCTGTTGTTTTGTATTGTATTTATTATTATAAGAGTAAGAGCCATTTGTTGGACTGAAAGGGGGAGCTGTTGGGGGGAAAAGATATATCTTAAACTTAAAAAAAAAGGAAGGGGATGGGTGGGTTGAGGCGGAAGAGGGTGGGAGGGTGGGACTGGAGGCGGGGTAGGGAGGGGATTTCAATTGAGATGTAACTTGAAGAAATAAAAAAAAAAAAGGAAAAAAAAAAGGGGGAATTGTTTGGAAGATATGGCATGGATTCTAAATGTTAATTCAATGCTCCTAGAGACCTGCTTGCTGTACAAGATTAATCAAGTGATGCTATTACTTTGCTTGAAAACCATTGTCTCTGATTGACTTTTATAAAATGCTGAAGTCTATGATTGGGTAGAAGAGAAGAAGATAATTACGTGGGAGAAAGTTTGGTGGACTCTTAAGAACCCAAGAAGATCATGGGAAAAAAGCACAGAAGAGGAGGAAGGAGAGGACATCCCATGGATTAGAGAAAAGGGCATTATTCCACATGGCCTGGAAGATTGGCATAGAGTGAAGAATAATAGCTCAAGGGGCTGTATGTATATATTGTGGTTTTATTTGGGGAATAGCATTAAAACTCAACTTAGATGGCCTAAGATTGCACAATCCATGCTAATTCTTTTTAAAATCCAAGGTGTCTCACTGTGTGTTTATTTATAATGGTGGGTTAAGAATTAACACTACCAAACAATCAACTATAATATAAATACTGGTAATTTTAAATTAATTATTTCAAACAGGAGAGGATATTGTTTTTGTGGGTATGTGCACATGTATTAGGTATACTATACAATAAAGATAGAGAAGATTGACTGGTAATACTGCAATTCAATTAAAATTTCAAGGACATTTAATTGTGTACCATATGAAGATGTTGTGATGGGATCTATTGAAGACCAGTTCTATAATAGCAGGCTGTCTGAAATAGTAATTATACCTGCATGTAGACAAGGCCACTGAGCTACATAGACTGCATCCCTTTTCTCTAAGCATGATATCAGGAATACTGTAAAGTGTGAGCTACTTCATTATATGAATCATAATAGAGGGACAGAGCTGTGTCTTTCAAAGCAAGATTTAGGTGTGTGAGCATTTGTAATCAGGTCTGAGTTAGGACCAGGATTAGATATCCAATACCTACCAAAGGAAAAAAAAATGTTTTAATTTGAGATCAAAGGTTATCATTTAAGCAACATCTTATTTTTTTAAAGGCAACATTTTAATATTCATAAACTATATGATTATTTGTAAGTCTATTACATTAAAATATAATATACATATGTTATTAATATAATATTTGTTTGAATTTCTTTATATAATTCAGCTTGTGACAGATTTCACTAAAATTTCTTTTGTATTTTTATAAAACCCAATGCCTTGCCCTTGTAGGCAGGGGTGTACCACTGATCTATACTTCCAGCCCTTAATGTTTCTCTATATTATAATATTTGTCATTAAATATTTAAGAAGACATACATAAGAAAATATGCATGGGTGGCAACAGTTCAAAATCAGTGATAAGCATGTGGTTTCCCTCGGGGACTGTTGCTGCAGAGTGACTAGAGCAGCATGCTACAGAAGTAACAAGACTCCTGGAACGTCAATGGAAGGCTGCTTGAGACCATTTGTGCAGTCCCTGTTCTTCGATGGGACATCTCTTCATTTCTTCTCCCATGAAAAAGCTTTGAACTAAAAGGAAGAGGAAAACCTCTTTTTTTTTTTTTTTTGTTCAAAGATGAGCAAGGGAACCAGACTCTTTATCTTCTATATCCAATGACTTTTCTGCTGGACAAAGAATGGAATTGTAATCATGACCACAAAGTACCTGTACATTTGAGGTGCCGTGATTTTATGATTTGGAAGTAAGACAATGAGAAACAGCTTTTTCTCTCCTTGAATTAAATCCTTAGGACAGGGGCCTGAACATTCAAACTACTTTCTACTCTCTTCTAAGCCAATGAACAAACTTCAGTGTTAGGGCACAGGAATTATTAAGCAGCATGGAAGGATTATCTAGACACCTGAAATTCCACACATCTGCATGGGTAGATATTACTTCATTCTCAGTCCTGCCTTAAGCCTGGTTGTATTATGAGAAGTAAGAATGTGTTGCTATTTTAGATTATGGATCGCAGTGCTGGCTTTGTTTGCAGTGGTTCTATTGAGCATAAGCAAGGCAGCACTACTTACTATTCTATGTTGACAGAATAAATATGTGCACTATGACAATGTCTGTGTTGTATCTGATATTAAGACAGAGCCATGAAAATAGATATTTATGATGAGACTTTTCAAACAGGGATTGTAAAAGGTTAGCCACCCACCAAGAAGATTTAGACTAAGGCTATAAAAAGCTTGCTTATAGAAGAACTGACTGGGAAAAAGGAGAAAATGAATTAAGTTTGCAAACACAAAGGAAACAGGAGAAAGATAGTTGTTCCTATTAAGGTTTCTACAATGTACAATGCTCTCAGGATCATGAAACACAAATAAGGCACATGCAATAGTTTTATTATATGTGTCTAGACATGGTATTATTTGAGATCATCATATTTTTTGGTTCATTAAACTTTTAAAAATACTTATATTTATATGTCATCAAGTTTGGGAAGATTCTACTGTTTATACACACACAAGTAGTTATATACACTAACAATGAAGAATAGGAAAAATAAATTTTAAAATTTCATTTGCAATAGAATCATAAAAACCAAAACTGGTTACTAATTTATCTAGAATCATGGAGGTAAAAAATAATATATAATAAAAAAGGTAAAGTATTTCTAAAAACTAAAAAAGAAGCAAATGGAAAGACATAATTGTATTCATGAAGTAAAGAAAATATTTTTGCCATGGCAGTGTAACCCAAAATTATCTACATATTCAATATGCTTCCATCAACGTACTTTTTCATTTCTCTAAAATTTTCATTCTTCTTTCCTGAAAATATAGAAATATCTCTCCTGTAGTCCACATAGTGTTTAAGGAACTAAATAATCAAAATAATCACAAAAAAGTAAAACAAATATGAGAGCCTTTCTTTTCTGGGTTTAAGGTTTATGACAAAGCTATAATTAAAACAATATGAGAGAAAGACATATAAAACAAAGTGATAGCATTCAGAAGTGAAATCTCACCTATTTGGTGAAATGATTTTCCAAAAAGGTGCCAAGACCATTCATAGGAGGAAAGATAATACTTTCAGTGCTGGGCAAACTGAACATCCACCTGTAAGAAGTTAAAGTTGGATCCCTATGAAATCCTCACACAAAAATAGAGGAAACTGATCCATAGACTGAACACAAAATTCCAGGCTGTAAAACTCTGTCCAATCACTAGGCACAAACCACAATGACATTAGATTTGGCAGTGGTTTATTGGACTGATATCAAAGACATGGGAAATAAAAGAAAACAGTAATTTGAACTTGAAAATCTTTAAAATTGAACACCATCAGTAAATATTTGCCAACCAAATAACTTTTAGGGAATTAAAATCCAAGATGTATGGGAAGTAATAAAGCTAAACAAAGAAGAAACAAACAAGATGGTTCATGAATAATCAAAGACTTGAGTGAGCACTTCTCCAATGATGATAAATCAATGCCCAATAAACAATCATCACTAATGTCAATATGACTAATCAGTTAAGGAAATTCAAACTATAAGTATAAAGAGATACTACTCATACCTTTAACAGTGACAACTGTCAAAAAGAAATAGATAATACAAAGTATAGAAATGATGCAGAGAAATAGATCTTCTGAGCACTGAGAAAGACAAAGGGGTATTGTCTAGGTAGGAAACAGCTTTCACCATGACAAAAATTATCTATATATTCAAATATTTCCTTCTAAAGGCTTTATGTTTTACAAAAATGAAAAATTAATGCCAAAATTTGTAGGAGTCAAATGAATATCAAAGAGCTAAAACTCCCAAAAGAGAAGAACAAAGCTACAAGTTCCCTGCCTTCTGACTACAAAATAGATTAACACTTCCCAGCAATCAAAAGCAAAGCACATCAGTATGACTCTAGACATACAGGTAAATGGAAATGAATAGGAATCTCTTAGGTTTGCTAATAAACCGTGTATATATGATGAACTAACCTTTGGGTCATGTCCCAAGAATAAATAATAGGGAAAGATTAGATTGTCTTTTCAACAAACTGTACTACATAAACATGATACTACATGACAAAGAAAGCACTTCAAACCTAATTTTGTATCATATATACAGTTTTAGACAGATTAAAATCTTAAATGTAATATTCAATGTTATGTAATCTCTAGAAGAAAGCATAAGTAACATCTTATTGACATCAGTATAGGCAATAATCTATGAATATGAGAACACTCACAAAGGCTACTAAAGCAAAATGAAAATGTTTTGTGATATTCTGTAGGTTTTCATTTCATTTGACGGTATTTTTTCTTCTAGTTAACTTGATTCCAACTGGGTTTTTTTTTCATAATTTCCTCAGATGACAGCTTAGATATAACATTTCACACTTCCTAACTATGGATTTTATTCAAGACTGTATATTAGCTACATTTCCCAAACCATGATGTATTGATGTCATAGTTCCCTGCTTTACAAAGTTGATAAATGTTTGGCAGAGAAATTCAGGGTTTGATCCTACATGCAGCTTCAATAGGGTAGCAACTAAGCTAGTGGGAAGGAATGCAGGGTAGCTCCACACTAGCTTAGAATACAGACAAGACAGCATCAGATGTGCTTGCATGGTAGCGCAGGATTCCCAAAGCAAGTCTCCTGAGTGGGAGCCATGTCACTTTTAGTACCTAAAGTCATGTAATATAGTTTAAATTGTAGTCTTAATCTGTTTGGAATAAACAACCTACTGTATTGTCTTTGATCCACAACTCTGTGCTGCTTTTCCTTTCAACTTAATTTATTGTCATAATATTTTTAAAAATGTGCCTTTGTCCATGCTGAGGAGATGATGGAGTGGTATCAAGTACACTCAGACTGTGGGAACACTGCCATCGTCTATGTCCATAACGCTCCAGCTTGCAAAGGTGAAAATATTGCATTGCTGTCTCGTTCCTGGCAACCAACACTCTAGTCTCTATTTCCTGTTTATGTCTAGGCAGACGACAGTGGCAGTATATAGACTATATCAGTGTAATTGTACGATATTTTGGTTTCATTATTATCTTATTATTTGTAAATAAATGACCTCAAAATTCTGTCTAAGGTATTTCTTCTTTGTAAATATAAGGTTATTTACACAGATAATCGAGGTCCCAGGGAAAAGCCCCTGCAGCCAATTTTGGATGGTTCTGGAACAAATTATTTCCTTGCTATCACAAGTAACTTCTAAATTCATTACAGACGTTTTATCCCTAAAATATTGTTGAGGAAGCAAAACTAAATGGCTAACCTGACCTTCAGATGACTCTTCTGATGACAGTAACCATTTTTACACAGCATGACAACAAATATCGAGTTGCTCTATATATGGTCAAATATTTGGCACAGTAGGAGTGAAGACCCCACGCCTATAAGGCCTCTAAACTCCCTAATGTCTGGCATTCCTCTACAAAGTAACATAACCTGAAATATTGCAATGAATTTATTGCAGAAAATTTGCCTTGATAATGCTACTATTGGAAAACCAGCAATGACCTCATTTCCCCTGCTAAATTAATGTTTTCTTTCACACCTTGTTAAAAATAAGAACATAGATTCTTTTTTTACTGCTCATTTCCTTCTGACTTTTTTTCTTCTAAATTAAATTGATGAAGGGGAACCTGGAAATCTGGACTTTTCATCTGTAGCCTACACACTCTAATCTAATAACATTGTTTTCTATAAACAAATGAAGTTTCTTGAAAATAAATTCAGTAGCATTAATTTAGTCTCCCAGTTTTCAATTTATTTTTAAACATTATAGCTTTTAACTATTTCAATGTATACTTTGAAGTTAACTTTATAGATCAGGTATCGTGGTATATTTCCTTAATCCTACAACGAAGAGGACTAAACGGAACCATCATGGATTCAAAGACAACCTACAGTACGTAGTGAAACTCTGTCAAAAATTAAACAAGTAACAGCATGGTGACAAATGCTTTTAATCCAAGCACTTGGCAGGCTGTAGCAGGAGTTTGAGGCCAGATTGGTCTACATAGAGACTTCCAGGACACAAGGGTTATTTAGTGGGATTTTGTCACAAGGAACTCTTATACCTATTTTAAGTATCCTAACATGAGTCCAAATTTAAAAGATTTAAATCAGAATCAGGATTACACTTTCTTTCTTTCTTTTATTTTAGTTAAAAGTCCAAAATTTGTGAAAACAAAGTAATCAATCACATAGAAAACAAATTCAATATAATTATTTAAGTCAGTTTTTTTTTTTAGTATCCAGCAGTTAAAACACAAACAAGCTTTACTATTACTTTGGATGAGTGAGGTACTGTAGTCTTGTTTTGGAGCCATCAAGGTCAGTGTACCATCCCTATGTTGGAGGTATGGCAATGCCCTCAAAAGATGTAGTCAGCATATATCTTCTGAGGAGGGTCTGGATTATTCAAACACTTTTATGTTATTATTGGGAACATTTTTCAAGATGATGCTTAGTAACGTAACTCATAATAAAAATCTGTTTTCCTCTTAGCCCTGGTCTATTACATGATGAATTTCATTTCAATTTCAGGTTTCTTTCCAAATGCTATTGTATTGGCTCTTATTGTTACATAACGTTACATTTTAAAAGGTAGAAAAGTAAAATTGTGTAATAGGGCGCTCAGTGAAAACTATGTGTTTTACCTCAAGCCTTGCTCTTCAGGTGTATAGATGAAAGACTTGAAGTGGTAGCAGCAATGCACCTAGCTGCTTTCCTCCTAGAAGCATAATGGATGTGAAGTTCATCTGTCACTCATCAAGAATGTCATTTTTCTTTTCTACCTACACATGAAATGTGCATCATCCTTTAGCTCCAGTTAATAAGCTCGCTAACTTTACCTCACTCCTATTTTTTCCTTATATTTGGCTACCCCACAGTCAAGGTCAATCTTTACTTGAGTGGAGATGCTAAGCTGGAGGAGAGGGGCGAGGAGCTGTGGTTTTCCGTGGGCTTCTGGGGGAACCGTGCTGCCTCTCATACTTCTTTGTACGACAACAAAGTTAAAAGCAAGATTATGAAGAAGCAAAACAATAAAACAAATGAATTGAACTCAGAGCAGAAAAGTGCACCCTTAGTTCAATCACTACAATTAACTAGTTAAAACTCATTGTTGCTTAAATTTTCAGTTATGCTGCTCCAGTTTTACACTTTGATGAATGGTTGATTTTTTAAAAAGTCACTATAGCAACAACAACAAAAACTCAACAACAAAAAGAAAGGCAAATATGAAAATATTAATAAAAGAATACTTTTGTTTTTATTACATTTGATATTAACGTATTTTTATATTCAGATGATGTCAAGTGGAATTGCACTAAAAAGTCATTTAAAAGATGTGTGGCAGTCACAAGTGAGTCTCCATTTGATCTTGATCTTTAAAGTGGCAGCACAGCTTCCTTTGGCATTTATTTTCTATTACCTCTTTAGTGAGTTTTTATTGCTAATATAATACAGCATATCATCACTTGTTTCAGCTAAGCAATATATAAAAAGACGCTAAGCAGCCAGTTATTTGATATAGAAAGCATGAGGAATATAATGCCCGTAATGAAGGAAGTTGAATCCCAATAAAAGATAACTTCAATTATAATATTTAAAACTATGGAGCTAAAGTTAAGATAAATGTAGTAAAATATTTATCACATAACTAAAATGACAAAATCGACAAATTGAGGCTTTATTGTGTATTAAAATTATGTTGCTGATGATTTTTGCTTCAAAAAGGACACCAAACAGAAATACCCACAATGACCACGTACAAACATATACATGTACACAAACACATATTCACACAGCAAACCTAAAAGAATTCCTTGTTCATACTCTTTAACAAAAACTATTTTAATTCTGAATGTTTCTGCCATCTGCTGGCAAGATTAAAATTCATTCAGTAGATATTCAATCAGATATAAACACTCATCTTTTTAAGGTACTTTCCTACTACCAAAATACCTACAAGTTTATTTTATGAGATATTGGTAAATTATTTAGGATGTCCACTTATTTCATGGTACAATTCCTTTAATTTTATTAATAAGTTACACAGTTCAAGGTTTAACACAATCTTTAAACTATATCAAACACTAAAACATAATGAGCTAAGATTCATATAAAAACTGAAAGGCATCACACTGGCATAATTTGAAATATTGGCCTTCTTAACTGGATATAGTGCCACATGTCTTTAACCTTAACCTGCAAGTGATGAGGAAAGAGGATCTCTGTGAGTTCAAAGTCAACCAGATCTACATTTATAGTTCTAGACAACAGAGGTTAAGTTCAGATACCCAATTTTCTTATCTAACCACATGAAATTTTGAATATAAATTCATATGTAGTATTGTTATTCTAACTCCTATTATCTTTGAGTATGATTGAAATAGGGAATATTTGGTTAAAAATGAGATTAGAAAGCCGGGCGGTGGTGGCGCACGCCTTTAATCCCAGCACTTGGGAGGCAGAGGCAGGCGGATCTTTGCGAGTTCGAGGCCAGCCTGGTCTACAAAGTGAGTCCAGGACAGCCAGGGCTACACAGAGAAACCCTGTCTCGAAAAACAAAAAAACAAAAAAAATAAAAAATAAAAATAAAAAAACAAGACCAAAAAAACCCTCAAAACATTAAAAAAAATAAAAATAAAAATAAAAATGAGATTAGAGAAATATAAAATGCTTATCATTATGGAATTGAAGAGGTTGATGGGTACAGCCTTCTAAAAATATTTATTTCTTATAGGTAGTTTGAGGTAAAATTAAATAAAATTTTATTTCAACATTTTAACTTTAATTTCTCCATGCATCCTTCACAAATGAAGTGAATCATTTAGTTTCATTATTTTATAGAACTACTTTACTTACTATTTCCTATCCTACTAAACTAACATACTTAAAAGACTATGGTAATTTAGTATATATAAATGGCTCATAGATATTTGATTAGCAGAAAATACTACATGAGTATTTTTTACTTTAACTTGAAAATGTGTTAATTTTGGTGATCCCTGAGTGAGTGACAGCATCCAGAAGCAAACAGATTTTAACTGGAAGTTGTTTTTTCCAGAGAGGGATAAACTCTCAAATTTCTTTTTGAATCATCCTTGCTATGTGTCTGAAGTTTTTCTTAAGTGCAGTTGTGCAAAGAAAGAACAGTCATATGCTTTCATTGAAGTTTAAAACTAATTTTAAAAATGCTCTTAAATTTATTCTGTGAACAATTTTGAAAAAGTGGTAGTAGTCAGAATTCACAAAAAAAGCTTATGTTTCTTTTTATATACCAGAAAGGGGCGAGTTAGGAAACAACTTCACCAGGGTAAGGTCCAGGCGATACTCCCAACTTCCCTGCCAGGGAAGACTTTCGTAGGTAGCTGGTACTGGACAAGTACTAGAATAGCTCTTGATACCTGAACAGCTGATCTATGCGGGTAGATGATAGATTCTGTGCATATATCATAAACAAAAATGGACATTTGGCAACTGCCCAGTGCACATGATCCTTGAAATTCAGACCTTAAAGTAGATGTAACACTGTGATGTTTGGATGTTAGAGATTATATTGTAAGGTTGTTTCAAACACTATACAATTTGTTATAGTATCTTATGGGGGAAAAACAGATTCAAAATGTAGAGTACATCGTCCTTGTTTTATCTAACCCTCATGTTAATAAGTATATGTCTATAGAATAAATCACACACTCAGATATCCAGAATTTTTAAATTAAAATTGTTTGGCACTCTTGAGATAAATGAAGTTTCAATGAGGTGGAATCATTTATTTTATTTTGAAGACTGAAGGAAAGTTAGTTCATGGTGTTTTTTTTGTGTTTCTAAGTTAATATATAAATTATCAATTTTGAGATTTACATGTAATACTCTCAAATTGTGTAATTGGATAGGAAGAAGCATCTATGATTAGCATTTACCTTTGTACAAAATATCAATTGATAACTATTCTATCATCTAAGGCTGAGCCAAAGAATAACAAAGAAAAAACTTTAAATTTTTCAATTATCTGTATTCCATAAGAATGTTGACTTCAGGAACAGCATAGTTATGTATTCTCTGGCCAAGCATTTAGAAAGCAGCTTCTTTCAACCAATTGTTCAGTTAAAAGATATAGAGCTTTTTTTTTTCTCTTTCAGCCCACACTATCAACAATGAATTGTTGGCTGTATTCCTGTGTAACACCTGCAACACCATTTCAATGTTTTACATAGATGCATAAAAAATTCAGTTAAGTCTCCATTTGTAGACTACATTTATAAGACTAATTTAGTTTTTGAGCATTTTTCTAAAATAAATAGCTTTAAGATCCAGATCCACAGCGAGGCTAAAAACAGGCAAAAATAAGGCTGGTGGATTTTAAGTAACTTATAAATGTCATCTTAATTTACATGGTCAGAATTAAGCCATCCAAGCCTTCAGGTTCAATGATTAAGTGCATCTTTGTCTTTACTTAATTATAAGTATTTTTGCTTCAAAGATAAATAGATCCCACTCTTTAATTGCACTGTCATGTGGGGCTGGTAGGGGT
Organism: Lophiomys imhausi; assembly: GCA_907164525.1. NCBI lineage: Eukaryota > Metazoa > Chordata > Mammalia > Rodentia > Muridae > Lophiomys > Lophiomys imhausi. The sequence goes on from CAJQZJ010032738.1 coordinate 161,789, forward strand.
GGATGACTGATGGAGTAATGCTATGCATTATAAATGTTAATTAATTGGTCCTGCTAGCTGTCTGTTACTTATATTGTCTCTGATTATTTGAATAAAATGCTGAGACCTGAGATTGGGCAAAGACAGAGATAAGTGGGACAAGGATACACGGGCTTCTGAGACAGAGAGCATCTTGAGAAGAAGAAGCCTCCAGGAGAAGCCAAGAGCAGGAAGAAGGAAGACACATCTCATGGGTTAGACAAAAGAACTTTTTATGTGGTCAGGAACATCAGCATATCATGGACAATAGCAGTCCAAATGGAAGTATATTTACATGGGGTCATATTTGAGAAATAGAATTAAGAGCTAGCTTAGATGGGCTAAGATTGCACAATATAGGCCAAGGCTTGTTAAAATCCATGTGCTGTCTGTATGCTCATATATTATGGTGGGTTAAGGATTAACACCACCAACCAATTAATGATAATTTAAATACTGGTAAATAATTTAATTAGCAATTTTTTCTACATATGGTTCCCAATGTGGGGCAATTAGAATCTATGCCTTTGCTGCCTTACAGCAAAAGTGGAGTGCTAAGGCTGTCCTTATGTGCTTGATAACCAGCAGCCTACTAAACAGAGCTTGGGAGCAGAATTAACCACCTAGATTAAAAATAGAGGAATTTATAATGTCTCAATATGTTTGGATTCCAAATGAGTTTGTTTCTCTTAGTATCTTAGTATGCAGATGATTTTTATACTGATAATTGTGGTTCTATGTGTCATTTTTTAGAAAGACTGGACTAGGATAAAGTTAGTAAAGGAGAGAGCTTACAGATGGAATGCCAAGTTGCTTACAATGATAATGGGGGCAGGAGGGAGACCCTTTCCAATAGATAAGAACTTGATGGCAGCTGGAGCTCACAGCTCCATAGCTACTAGATGTTTATCAAGAGTATCTGGGAAAGGCCCACCAAGGATATACAGCCGATGCTAGATTCCAGGGAATAATGAACAATGCTCTAATTACAACATGGGATGGCACAGTTAGACCAAGGCTTTTGGAATGTTTTTGTTTCTTTGCTTAATTATTTTTTAGAAGTCTTTGATTTCCTAATATCAGTGGGAGGTAAAAAGGATATTTTTGTCATTTAGCAAGGCTAAAATATAAGAGATTTTTGAAGATATAAAGAAAAAGTGTTCACAAGCCTGTCTCCTTAGATGTGGGGCTCCAAAAGGAGAACTGGTTTCAAGAGACATTTTTGCCCTGAAGGAGATATGTTAATGGATGGGCATGGTGGTACATGCTTTTAATCCCAGAATTTGGGAGACAAAGACAGGTGGATCCCTGACCTTCACCAAGGTCAGCCTGGTCTACAAATTGAATCCAGGATAAAGATACACAGAGAAATCCACTCTCTAAAGGAGAGAGAGAGAGATGTTACTTGTGAGAAATTATATATTTTCAGAACAAAGGGACCAAACACCAAAGAAGACAAGACAAACCCAGATGTTCCAACTCACACTGTTCCAGCCAGGACTTTAATAAACCCCTGAACTTTTTCATCCAAAGTTCAGAGTCAGACTACAAACTGCATAGGACATTCAAATTGCTGAGCACATAGAGACTGGACAGCAAATGTTAGTATTAGCTTGCTTAGCCATTTTTTCCATTTTACTTGGGCCCCCAAACAGGCTTTCTGCATTCCAATTCAGCAGGAAGCAATTTTAAGACAGTGATGCCCCATTCTCAAAAGGTGGGATGGATGATTTTTTTTGGTCATTTGATATGCTATAGATGTTAATTATGGGGATTGGTTACCAATTGTAAAATGGTCTTGTTAAACAAGGTATAGAAGATTAGACTCAGGGATTTCTTTATTTTTCTTTTCTCTATCCTTCTTTCTCTCTTATATAGTGGGAGAAGACTTAAAAAGAAAAAAGAGGGGGAATATGTGTATATAATATAGAAATGATAAGATATAAGGGTAGATTATTGAATCTGCTCTGAACTTAAAACTATTGTTATTCTCAAATAAAGTTATATTTTGATACTTTGGTACATAATTTTGTATATTGATACAAAAATAAGATTAATTTGATTCATTGGTATAGAATTTTATATTTTGACACATATTATGTATATTTTAACTCTATATAAGGTATTGTGCCTATACAACTTATTTAAAAGTACAGGCTTACTTACAATCCTTTTATGGGTTGCTATAGCAATCTATTTAGGAGTCTGGGTAATACAAATTGATTGCTGGCTAGTCAGTCTCATGATCATGTCAAATACTAGGTTAAACAGATAATAAATGGTTAAAAAACACAATTTGCTTGTTCAAAGATAACTAGATAGATAGATAATAGATAGATAGATTTATAAATCAGTAAATGTTTTCAAAGCACTCAGAGGCATACATAAAATGTCATTTAACGATGTTTTTAATTATTTTAAGACAGTCAACTTCTGACAGGTCCCATTTGACTTGGAAGAAGGCAATGAGCATCAAAAAGAATCTCCATCAGGAGATAATTCCTACTGCACAAAAATGTCCCTACTCTCTCAACAGACTATATATAGTGCAAAGATGGACAAGAGCTTAAATGTAGGTAAGTCAATGGCCTGATTCTGCAGAGACAGAGTGAGAAAATCCTTCTTATTTCCTGCTGCACAATTTAGTCTGTGAGATATGCTTGGCTAGAAGGCTGAAGATGATGCTTCAATGGTATTGAGAGATGTTTGGGACTGTCTAGGCAGAAAATTGTCATTTTTCCATTCTGGAAGCTGCTCTCTTGTTCTTCCTACTCACTTAAACAATAACTTTATCCATTCTTATGTCTTTGATGGGGTTGAAGGCTTAATAGTTATAAAATTTCAATTAAACTTGAGTTATTTAGGATTTAAAAGGATATTTTTGAATCTAAATAAAATCTTTAGGTTTATAAATATAGGATATGATAGATTATTATTTAGGTACAGAACTTTAGACACACAGAGACAGTTGATTTTCTTCTTCAAGATTCACTGATACAAATAGGCTAAACATTATATGTGTAAGTTTTATATATGGTTTTTCTGATTGTTTCATATTTGTTCTTATTGTTCTTACTATATGAGTTAAAAAATAGCCTTTTTATTTGACAAAAGGAGAGAATTGATGGGATAATGTTATGCATTCTAAATGTTAATTAATTGGTACTACTTGCTGTCTATTACTTAAATTGTCTTTGATTGGTTGGTTAAAATGCTGAGGGCTGAGATTGGGCAAAGACAGAGATAGGTGGGAATAAGATATGAGGGCTTCTGAGACAGAGAGCATCTTGGGAAGAAGAAGCCTCCAGGAGAAGCCAAGAGCAGGAAGGAGGACACAAGCAATGGATTAGACAAAAGAACCTCTTCCCATGTGGCCAGGAACATCTGCATAGCGTAGAGAATAGCAGTCCAAAGGGACGTAGGTTTACATGGGGTCATATTTGAGGAATAGAATTAAGAGCAGCTTAGATGGGCTAAGATTGCACAATTCAGGCCAAGGCTTGTTAAAATCCATGTGGTGTCTGTGTGCTCATTTATAATGGTGAGTTAAGGATTAACACTGCCAAACAATTAATGATAATTTAAATACTGGTAAATAATATAATTAGTCATTTTTCTACAGATGACTATCTGTCCATTTGTGCATGCACATGTGAGCACTCCTACATGGAGTGCTCAGGATAGTACTTGTTAGCACATCAATGACAATTTTACAAGTTCTCTTCTGCTACTTCTCTATTCAAACATGGATGATCAGAGGCAGATTCCAGGAAATTGCTGATGTGAGCTGAGATACTCAATACTGAATGATTCATTGCTTAAAGAAGGGGGGATTATCAAATTTTGCATATTTGAAATGGCATTACTGTAATTGACCCCTGAGCATACTTACAGAGGCAACGTATGATCGAGAAGATTCTGAGTTTGAGATACATGAAAGAAATACCTCAACTTTTCACCAGGGGCACATGTTCAATCCACTACCTCTGCTATACTTGTGAACAAGAAACACTTCATAACTGCTCACTTAACATGAGCAAAAGCTCATTGCTTTCTTCTTTAAAGGAATAAAACTTCCTTATTTAGTTTCATTCCTTCTTTTTTTTATTGACAAGGTATTTTAAAAAATTATACAAGGTTATATATGAACATGTTCATGCAAGTCTATAATTTACTTTCAGAATAACCCCATAACCAAGGTTCTCCTGTCTTACATCTCCTCTACATTAGACCTCATTACTGCTGACCATTTTCTTGTACTTCAACATAGCATCAGAACACATGTGATATTACATTTCTATGAGTTGACTAACATTGCTAAGACAATCCCAGAAATAAACAAATTGGAAATATATTTTATATTTCCATGCATGTTTTGACATAGCCCCACAAAATGATTTGATTATCAGTTTGCATATTTTGTCTATTTGGATGTTTAGAATTCTTGTATTTTCTCCTTCCCTTCTTTAAAAAGAGCTTCTAGGCTTACAGGTTTGCAATAGAATTTCCCAGGACTCTCAGGAGGTCACATTTAGACTCCACAGCTCTCAATTATACCTAAATTTATTTTGAGCTGATGGCACTAATACCACCACTGCTCCAGAAAGTTAGTCTCTACTCAAATCCTTGGAGTATCTGTTACCTTTCCAGGGTGTGACTGGTTCTCACAACACAGGAAGCTATGATATTTAAGAAAACAGTTGTGTAGAAAATGATAAATGGATGTCAGTTAAGAGCACAACCTCATCTTTCTAAATATTCAGTGTAAAACAGAAGAAAGTACAGAGTAGCCACTAAAACACTAACAGTAAGAAGAATCTATCTAAATCTGTGGAAACAAGAGAAAATCTGTGATAAGGTCACCAATGCATTTGTGTGTTATTTCTTTAAAATGGTAATGATGGATTATAAAGGTAAAATTATAATGTACTGAAACTTTCATTTCAGGCAATGCATCAGCAGCCATTGTAGAAGATTGCAAGTTGTCACTATCAACCTTAGCAGAGATGAAAAAAAAAAAGATAGAATTCAAGATAAAATATGGGGACAATCCATAAAATAAAGGAATGGAAAAAAATGTAGAATTTCACTGGGTGTAGTGACATATTCCATAATCTCAATTGAAGAGGCTGAAGCAGAAGGATAAGGTTTGAGTTCTAGGCCTTCAATGGAATATACACTGACAACCTATTAAATCATCTCTATTAACATACAGAGTCCTAGAAGATTCATTTGCCATTCTGAAAACCTGTTTGTATTCAAGACTGGTTGTGTAATTTCCTCACACAAATATTACAACCTTAAAGTATAATTTTCTCCACATTTATTTTGAAATAATTAATAAATGCTCTACTTTTGCTGCCTGTTACTTTTCAGAGACATCATCTTACCAAGTCAGTTCAACAATGCTATTCTGATTTTCAAAATATTAAGAATTAATCTTAAATTCAGAAATTTATAGCATATTTACAAAAATTGTCATATTAAATATACCTTTTCTACTGAATTTCCTAAGCCTACAAATAGAAAGGTGAACGAAGCAGTAGAAAATGAGACAGTTTGGCTTCCTTAACATACTTAAGACATCATAGCATGATGTTCGGCTTTGTGTTAGATGTTTCATTTTAGATATTTTTCCCAAAATGTCAAGAATTGGGAACTATAATTTACTAATCCTGTGGGTGCAGGGCATACAGGAAAAGAACAATAGTAATAATCATTTTCAAGACTTTATGAAACTTTGAGGCTATCATGCATCATTGTTTTTCATAATAATGCATTCAGTCAGATTGAGGAAATTGATTACTTCTAATGCAAAGGTACTGAAGCAGTTGCATGTTCCCAGCCTGCTGGATGGCCATAACCTGGAAACCAGCAACTTGAATTATAAACTGCCTTCATATTAAGGCTCAAATGTTAATTGAATGCTACATTATATAAGACATCCAAAGCTTTGGGGATGGGCAGGGATCATATTTCCCCATTCAGGAATAAGGAAGATGAGGCTCAGAAAGGAAATACAATTAGGAAGCAAGGAAGCCAGGGTTTTTGCACTGTGGTTTCAGGTGTTATTTTCTGACTTCTTGTAACTTGTACCCAAGTACACCAAGTACAGAATTGAGTTTCACGGCTTCATTGAAATGCTTCTCCTTGCATGCACAGATTGCTGTGATTACATTTCAAATCAAGAGAATTCCCAAGACACTCAGTTGAAAAGTAGTCTTATTTAGTTCACTACTCTTACAACACTTTTATTTCTTTAAAATTATTTTAGCATCTCAAATAGTAACTTAAAATTCATGGAATATGTGCCATTTGGCTTATTTAGAAAAGTGTGATGTGCTTCAAGTATAGTTTTTTTTCCTAAATGCTATGTAATAGACACGGCACTCTATATGCAAGATGTGAAATGAATTGTAGATTAAATATGTTGATAAATGTTCCTCGTGAGTAGTCTGCAGCTGCCTTATGTCTCAGACATTTATATCTCCAAATTGTGTTCTTACATTCAATATGTTTAAACATTTAAACAGAGAAAAATTTCAAGAACCTCTACTGACTATTCTGCTGTGTTCTACCAGGAGTGGCAGACAGCAGAGGACAAAAGATATAGGCTTGAATTTTCTCAACATTGTATTGTTGCTCCCTGCACAAATCATATTCTTGTTAGATAATGTTCCAGTATGAATACATATTTATTGGTGCACAAATACTTGGAAAGTTTTTTTTCTTTTCAGTTGTCTTTACTTTGTTTAGTTATGTCTAACACTGGATGCAGAATTAAAGGCACATATGCATATATGGTTGATATTTCTTGCATAGTAATGAAGTATAAGACAGAATAAAGCAATGAGGATAATTTGATGTCCTTTCTTTAAACTTGTGTACATACACCTTTGTGACCAAAATAACCCATGAAACTTTGAGAAGTAAGAGATCCATTTTAAAATACCCAATCTATTTCAATTCAACTAATCAAAACAACATTAGGCTAGAACTCTTTCAAACAAAAGAAACTAAATCATATGTGGATAGTGAATTCACTTCTTATGGATATAAAATAAATGTATATTTTTTCAACTACAATTTCTCATTGAATTGCATATCATTCAGTGATTCCTCAACTTCTGTTTTCCATCTTGTCCACAAAGACCAATATTTCAAAAATAAGATTTGAAAATTTTAAGGAGATTCTATTTCTTAGCAACACTTTTGAATACTTTTCTGTGTCTTAACTGGTGTTTATATATTTTCCCACATAATATTTATTGATTATTTGGGAGTTTCACGTAATGTACCCTGATCAAACTCACTTTCCAGTTCTCTCTTGTCCACCCTCAACCCCTATGACCTTCTCTCCCCGAAAAGAAGAAAAAAATACCAAGCCCAGTTTGTGTTGCCTACATATGCCCTGAAGCATGGTCAAACTCCCACTGGCCAGCCCCTTAAAGAAAACTGAATTCTTCTACCTTTAAAATATTGTTGGGTATATCCAGTGTACCTTAGTCATTCTCTATGATCATAAATATACACATCTCACAGCTCATACTTTATGAAGCATTTTCTATGTGTGTTATGTTTTGACAGTTACATATAAAATTATGTTTATTCACAAAAGTGAGCTTTAATACTGAAGATTTCTGAGGAATTAATGGAAGATATATAGCTTGCTTTCAGTTGATATTACATTTTATGAATACCACTGCTCAAAGATTTTAGAGTGCAGCTTATAATTCAGAAGTACATATTAATCAAGCAAAAGGAAATGACAAATTTTACATACAGCAAATGTGATTTCTGGAATCTTCCCAAGTAAACTTAGGTAAAGACGCCAATGTAGCCCTGAAGGAATGTGAAGAATTAATGTTCCGTGCTCACTGATACTGACACTGGTTCCATAAGATCATGAGATTTAGGCTTTAGAATTAAAATGTTCATGGTCTGCATTTTTGTCTGGCTGGTTTTCTTTAAATTATATGTATTCTTCCTTACAGTCTAGCATTCTTTATTAGAAATGCTCCTCAGATTCAAATTTTGAGTGGGTCTGTATACCGGAGGCCACTCTGAAGAAGGAGCAAGGTAAAATGTACTCACGAGAAATCTGCTATGAGAAAGTTCATTTTATAACAATTATCTGGTTGGAACCACAAGAATATCTGTGATTTCTACTTTGGCAGCAGCCCGGTAATCTTTGTTTTCAGATGTTCTCTTCTAGTCTTTGGGTTTTTGTTTGTTTGTTTGTTTGTTTTTCATTTTAACCCCCCTTGTTTGTCTGTGTGTGTGTGTGTGTGTGTGTGTGTGTGTGTGTGTGTGTGTGTGTGTGTGTGAGAGAGAGAGAGAGAGAGAGAGAGAGAGAGAGAGAGAGAGAGAGGTGTTACACTTATTCTTTTGTGAGTACCTGCCCTATCATGGCACAGGTATGAAAGTTATATGAAAGAAAATTTAAACTTTGACACAGTGTTTGTTTAAATTAAGTTTTCTATTATTGTAATAAAACATCAAGATCAAAAGCAACTTGGGAAAGACAAGATTTTCTTTCATCTTATAGCTTGCAGTCCATCATCTGGGGAAGTCAAAAAAGGAACTCAAACACAGGCCATAGGAGTGTGCTACTTAATGGATTGCTCCCCATGGCTTGTTCAGGCGGATTTCTGGTACACACTAAGAACAACTACCCAGGGATGGCTCCACCCTCTGTAGGCTTGCTCTTCCCACATCTATAACTAATTAAGAAAAGGCCCTACAGACTTGTGTACAAAAAATCTTATGAAAGCATTTTGTCTGTTTAGAGTTCTTCTTCCCAAATGACTCTTGTTTGTGTCAACCTGACATGAAACTAACAAGGACAGTTTCATAGTATATCTCTCTCTCTTGTGTGTGTGTGTGTGTGTTTCCCCTCCAGCATAGACTAGCTGATCTAAGAGCTTCAAGAGCCCCTGCTGTGTCTGCCTCTCATCTCATTATAGGAAAACTTGGAATAAATGCTATTGAACCTAAATTTTTGTGTCTAACTCTGATCTTCATAATTGTGTAAGTTTATTTCTTGAGTCATCTCCCCATGTCTCTTATTTTATAAACAGGCATTTCTTTCATCAAAATAGATTTGACTGCAATTCTCAGAGTTTTCACTCAATATCTCTCCTATTGATAATGTGCGAATTCTTTGTAACAGGAGATTAATTCTTATTTTTTAATTGCATACATCCCTCAATACATTCTATATAACCCATAGGCAGTAATTCTTGAAAACTACCAATGGCCTTCTTATAACCATTTAACAATATTTAAGTGATGTAATGTTGAATTTTTAAACTTCATTGGCCTTAGTCCCTAAAATTTTAGGTTCTTTAATTTCTCTTTGCAACCCCTTAGTCTTACAGGCTGCTGAGGATTTCTTCACAGACTTCTGTTTGAGATGAGTGTCCTGCAAACTAACTCAAAATGAATCTATGTAAGGTCTCCCTCTTTTTTACCTCCTTCACTCCTTCCTTTTTCCTTTCTCCTTCCCTTCTCCTGTTCTTACTCCCTCCTTCCCTCCCTACATCCTTCCCTCCCTCCCTTCCTTCCTTCCCTCTTTCCTACCTCTTTATTTTTATTCCTCTTTAATTTCTTTCTTTGTTTACACCTGTCTATTCCTACCAATCTGGTGGCAGAGGTGGTAGGGGGACAGGAGGTCTGAAGGAGGATAGAAGAACTATTCCTTTTCACTGCTTTTGTGCAGGATTTGGGAATCTACAGCAGTGACTGCGTCACCTGTTTTTCTATGGTGGGATTCTTCTGGTAGAATTATAGTAACAGCATAGATGCTTCCAGGTTAGCAATTGCTTTTCAAAGAAAGGTCTTCCTGAAACCCTCATCCACACATGTCCTGTACTTTACTCTAGAGCACAGTTCACAACTCAGGTAGGATGTTTATCTGTGTCCAGAAATGTACTCCAAATCTGCTTGTGGCCATCTAGTAGATTAATTTACAATTTCACATTTTGTGAGCATTTTTGTATCTAGTTGAGGTTTCAATATTAGTATATGTTATATTATGTGTCCTCTTTCTACAGCATGATAACCAGAATATTGAATTGTCTTCATATGCTATGAAAAGTGCACTTGAGAGAAGTTAAGTAAATGTTGTGAGATAGAGATCTCACATAACAACTCTACACACCACACCTCAAGGCCATGGCACCACATTCTGAACTGCATAGATTTCCATGTGGGGCTTTTTATGAACCAGCCTCTATTATTTTGGAAGCTACTTTTCCACCAATGTCTTCCAGCATCATTGGTCTTCTTGACACTTTTTTCACTTCCTTCCCTTTTACTTCAAGTAGTTTCTCTGTCAGATATAGCCTTCTTTTTTTCTCTTCTTTATGGAGGTTACCTAGTGAAATCATATTCAATACAGCTGCTTTTTTAATGCCAATAAGTCTTCTTATATAAAATATTTCCTATAAGATTAACTATATAACAGGAGATTTTTTTTCTTAATGGTCTTTCCAAATTTCTGTCTTTCTTCATAAGAATTTGAGACCAAGTCACGTAGGCAATATTCTACACATGAAATCCTTGAGAAGAAATAAATAACACATTGTGTGTAGATTACTACTGGCGAAATAAAATTCTTACTAAAAGTTCTGAAAGAAAAGTAAATTAAAAATTATCTTATCCAACAAACATATTTAGGAATCAGCAATGTGTAGGGCCATAAAGTCACCCTGTGCAGGCAATCAGCATCATATTTTAACGTTCAATCTCTCTTTTGTCATATCTTGAAAGATTTTATAAATTCTTTATTTGTGCAAAGTTTTGAGTAAGGTCATGTGGCACAGTGCCAGCATGCAGAGCCCTCGTCCCTAAGATCTCACAGATGTGACCAGGCTGTGCCAGGACCACCTGGGAGTCATTCCTGAGTGGGAAGACTGTCTTATTTATGTAAAGGTTACAGCTACAATCTGCAGCAGGTGTTCAGTTTGCTGCATTTAAGGTCATTACAAAGGCACTTTGTGAGGTTCCTGGATGCAGAGCAGCTTAGATCTTTCTCTAATACTTATGCTGCAATGGCAGTGTTAACTTGGATTGCTCCCTGTCTTTGATTATTTTTTTATCAACTGTTTAAATTGATCTTTTTCTCTTATCTATAGATGTACTGCAGGTTCTCTTGAGAGATAAATTCTAAATAATGAATGAGGGAACAAATACCAAATTAAATCTATTCTCTGTTAAGCAGAATGATTTCAAAGTACAATTGTTGCTAAGCAGAGGGAGATTTCTTACCTTCATGTTCAGTAAAGATTACAACCTGATTAGAAATCTGAATCTCAGTGGTGTTTGTTTCATACAGAGATATATAGAATTGGTGAAGATTTTGTTTGTTTGAAAATATACTTTCGAGCTGGGCGTGGTGGCGCACACCTTTAATCCCAGCACTCGGGAGGCCAAGGCAGGCGGATCTCTGTGAGTTCAAGGCCAGCCTGGTCTACAAAGTGAGTCCAGGACAGCTAAGGATACACAGAGAAACCCTGTCTCAAAAAACCAAAAAATTTATATATATATACTTTCTAATCTACTTCTTAATCATAAGTATTCTAATTTTTGAAAAAGGTCAACAAAAGTGTCAAATTTTACTTTGTTTTCAAATTTAGCTCATGATCATACTGACTTATAATAAAACCCTAGGTGATTTTCTCTCCTGCACCCCATCTATTTGCCTATCTCTCTCTCTCTCTCTCTCTCTCTCTGTCTGTCTATCATCTATCATCTCTCTATCTCGATACCTATATCTCCCTTTTCTCATTTTGCCTCATTTTCTCTGTCAATTCAAAAGAGTAAATAAAATGGTCAGATTTTTAGGAAATTCTTGTCTTAATGAGTTTCATGAAATGGAAGATTAATTTAAAAATAGAAATAGGCTGAAGAGAGAAACACACTGCATTTAAAAAGGAATCTGTGAGTTTTCTCTTCTGATATTTTGAAGCCTTCTATCAGTTTCTAGGGAGTCTGCTTATGCACATAGATGTCTAAATGTGCCTAAAGGACTCCTCCACCAGGAGACCTTCTCATTAGTCCTGCTGTGCAATTTGAGTATAACCCTGAATAATCTGTAAAGAATGTTTTAGTCATGGGTCTTCACCCTACAGTGATTTCATCTGGATACAGTTTCTGTGAGCTTTGCTAGTTTGAACTGAAGAAAAGTCTTGACCATCTGAATAAAATAAAATGTCACCATTAAATTAGTTTTTGTAGCTTAAGGTATGTGTAATAATATTTTCCCAGCAGCTGCTTTCTGTTGCATTTAAAGCTTAGGAAAAGCTTTGCATCTGATACAAAATAATAAACCTCAGGTTGTGTTACTTCCTTCTTTCTCAAACATAAGGAAAGTTTTTGTGCTCTTACACGGCAACCAGTGATCATTAAGAATATTTTTGCTGCTGTTGTTAGTCTAAATCATTGTCCACATCTGCTGAAGTAGGTAAATGTGGAAAATCATTTGAAAAAAAGTAAAAGCATTCTTCTGGTATCTGTGAATGTAGCTTGGACCAATTTCTATGATTTTTCAGTTGGAATCAATTCCAGCCATACAAGGGATTAATTATTTATGGCAAGTGAAATGTCTTTGTGATGAACTTGCTGATATTACCAGAAGGTAAGTTCTCACATGGACCCAAAAATGAATGATTTCATTTTACAACCATGCTTAAAGTTATGTATAGTCTTAGGAATGCAAATTTTAGAAAAGAAATGCTAAAAATGATCTGAAATCATGATTCTCTGTTACTAGCTTTCTTCATAACTGTTAGTGAAACAAGTAATAAGACCAAAACAAATCATGTTGAATATTTTCAGTAAAAACAGAAAAGCTCTCGTTACGTATGTGATTAGAATAGTGAACAAACATTCACCAATTATTAAATTGCAACTGGATATTCTGACAAACAATGGACATTGAGTGAAAACTAGCTTTTTTCTTAAATACTTGATATTCTAATGTATTTATAATTTACAGCATTTATGTCTTTGTTTTTTCCATTATCAAGGGTCATCAGGTTTGAAAAGATGGCTCAGTGAGCCACAAAAATGCTGTCTGACAATGTAAATTAGATCCTGACAACCTACATCGTGGAAGGAAGAGTCAATTTCTACAAGTTTTTATCTGCCTTCATGTACACACAACTGCCCCTCCCAAGACATATACATAAGTACATATAAGTACATGTGATTGAAAAAAAAATTTTTTTTTTTTTTTGTTTTTTCAAGACAGGGTTTCTCTGTGTATCCTTGGTTGTCCTGGACTCACTTTATAGACCAGGCTGGCCTCGAACTCACAAAGATCCACCTGCCTCTGCCTCCCAAGTGTTGGGATTAAAGGCGTGCGCCACCACTGCCCGGCTGAAAAAAATGTTTTTATGTAGGATTGAAAAATATGTGTTTCCTCTACTTTAATGTGCTTTTCAAAAATTAATTAATCTAAGTTAATATTCCTGATGTAAAATGTATTTTCAGTCTAGATTAGAAGATTGTTTGATAAAAATTTTAAGGCCGCAAATCTGATCCTATGAATAATTCTAATATCTGTGAACTTTTCTTAAACAAACAAACAAACAAACAGCAAACACAAACTCTGGAGGAGAGAGGAAACAGAGGGAACCGTGTTGGGTGAGTGAGCCTTACCTTATTTTGACCAAGTAACTTCATTTAAGGATCAAAGATGCTGACTTTAAGAATAATGCTACAAGTTTGTGTGGAAAACTTACCTCATCTGTAGAAAACAGTTTATATGTAGCAACGAGGCTCAGTTCATATGTAAGTACTATAAGTCCTCTGCAATTGTCTTTATTTCAAAACTTCCTCCTTAGCCATATGTCCTAACATAGACTCCAGAAAGAACAATCTAGGAATAAAAACAGGCCCTTCCTAACCTTGTCCCTATCCACTCATTAGGTTGTCTCAGATTTTAATTCTTTCTCCTTGTAGACTACCCTTGACATCTTTTTTATAATTGGATTTCATATATCAAATTATTTGGGTCAGAGGGAAAAATAGATTGTGATTCTCTACTGGCTTGCAACCAGTAAAGTTGAGTAGAAGAAGGAGGGGAAAGGCACAGACCTATTTAATCAGCATTCTAATAAGCACATAAAAAGACCACATGAGCAATGCAACACTTCAAGGTTCATAATCAACAACAACAACAACAACACACACAAATAAAATACAAATAAAGAAAATAAAATCAGTTTTCTCTAGCCAGAAAGACATGATGTTTAAATAATTTCTCACGATCTCCTCTGATTTTTATTTTCTGTCCAGGGCTATAAAGAATTAATATTTATGAATTGCCTTGAAGGCAAACAGATATTAAATCTCTCTGTTGTGTCCCTTCAATGGTATTTCCTCTTAGTCAACAGTGATTGTTTGACACAATATCACTTTAAAAGACAGAAAAATTTCCTGACTCATCACATTTATTTCTTCTTTATTATAGGGATGCATAAAGGTTCAAAAGTGTACAAAGAAATCCCTGCAGAAGGATGTTTAGATGTTTTTTTTTTCAGAGCAAGGTTTTAAACAAAACATTTGAAGTATTGCTTAACATAATGCATCTCAATTTTCCATGGCAAAAATGAACTCAGAGTGCAGGCAAAGTCAAAAGACCTTGAAATTTATAGTAATGTTAAAGAGTAAAGCTTGCATTTATAGGACAATAATTCCTGTCTTTTGAAGATAAAAATAGAAATTGTGTTAGCAACCCATCCCAGTGGCTTTAGATCCTCTAGGGAGAGAAGGAAACAAAAGCGTTATGAAATCTAGACCTGGAATTGCTAGAGTGCAAAGAAAATCCCCAATTCCCCCAGCCAAAAAGAGATAGTCTAAGCCAGCCATATTTCTCTCTCTCTCTCTCTCTCTCTCTCTCTCTCTCTCTCTCTCTGTGTGTGTGTGTGTGTGTGTGTTTCTTTCTTGTTTCTAGGGAAACATGTTTTTATACATGAGGCTGATTTGGAAAATCTTTTTTTAGATCCCCTGTTCCAATAAAAATTTGCTACTTATAACTGTAAAGATTACATTTAGGATCAGCCAACTTCTGCATCTCTGGACTCTCAATTTTCCCTCTTAATATCTTGGGTTATCTCTCAGGATCATTATTAATTGAACTGACCTGCCACTGATCAGAAGACTAAATTTAATTTAATAGCTTTTAAAAGACAGACTCAATGAATAGTAGTATCTTCTGGGATTACTAACCTCAAATTGAGGGTCCATTGCATAATAAAATATTAATATATGACCAGAATAGAAAAAAAGTCATAGGTGGGTGTGTGCATGTGATCACAGGTTTATATAAGTGAAAAAATGAGAAAAAAAAAGCAAAATCTTTGCTAAGCCAAAGGAAGGTAGGATTGGAGCAGGACCACAAGGAAAAGCTTCAGTTTGTTGCTCCATTTTTTGATGCTCTCACAGACAATCTTTAGCAAAGAACTTTCATAGGATGTGGATTTGGGGCAAGAAGTTGAGATACAGATATAGATGTATAAAAGGAAATCTTAATTTTAAGAACTAAGCTAAAACTCTAATGGTTTCTATTTTTCTTGTCCCAAAATTGTTGTTTTTTTTTTTTCCTGAACTGCCCTTTGATGTCTTTCTCAATACATTTTCCAGGCCTTGTGGATAAGCTATGATCTTACAAACAATATTCTATGGTTTCCTAAATTCAAATTGCCTTTGGAGCAAAATAAAAGTTTTCTGTTAAATATAAGTTTCATGCTGCAAATTGTCACATATGCACTAAACTTAGTCATAAGGTCCTACCTACCCTTAGACATTATGATGACAACCGAACCATGTTATATCAGCAGAATGTTCAGTCATACTGAATCAAGGGCACAATATGAAACAAGTTCCAAGCCTTATGATTAAAGAAGTGAAAGTGTAGGTGTAATGGTAGAATTAGCAGCCAGGGTTTACACTGCTATGGGTGTACAGTGGTAGTGACAAGGACAGCAGCCACCGCATAGAAACTAGATTATGCACTGATGCTGTCATCCAGGACTTGTGAATTAAGCAGGTTGTCACCATTTCTGTTGCATTGGAAGCAGGTTTGGGTTGCTGTGAGCCGTCACAAATGTTTTATGCATAGAGATGGTGAGATTAAAGAAGAACGTAAAGGTTCTTTTAAAACAAAGGGTATGTGACTGCAAATCTAGATGAAAGTTGAAGGATCAGTTTTCTTCTCTTCTAGCTTGTCTGAAGTTTTAACAATGAATCTTTGTCTTTAACAACTTTACTGTTTTCCACAATGATAACTAAAAATGGTTAAAATCATATACAGGAACAAAGGAGTTGAGAAATATCAACATTCAATATTCTGAGTCAAGTTTAATAAAATAGAAAAATTTCTATGGGAGTGGTTTGAGGATGTGAAGAAACTATGAATCAAATGTCACATAATAATTAGAACCTTTTCTATTATGAAAATGATATAAAAGGTTGGACTTAAGAGTAAAATTTTAAACTGGAGAAAATAGAAAAAGCAAACTTAAACCTTGCCACATGGACGCAGATGAAAATATGGCTATAATTTTCATACCTTTATTAACAGAACAACCAGGTGTCTAACATGAACTCAGGTCAGGATTTTGCTGGAAATCTGCACTGCTCTGTCTCCTCTCTATTGGGAGTATCTTGTCTCACCCACTCCTTATCTCTTGGCCTTGACACAAGACAACTACTTTCTGATGTCTCCGGGTATAATGTATTACTATAAACTAATATGGTCCAAGAATATAAAATAACATTCGTTACTTCTCTTAGCACAACAAACATTCTTCTCAGCATTTTTAGTGGAAACAGGAATAAGATTCAAAGTGGACTTACATTGCAACTGGTATTAATGAGAAACTAAGCCTAAGATTAGATCCTCATCATGACAAAAATAGCGTTAGAACAGTGAACCCAGAGTGTCCTTCTCGGTAGGCAGGTTTCTGAGATTGTGGGAGAACTGGTATAGTCCTAATAAGGGTCAGAGGGCAACCTCTGCTTCATTCCTCAGTCGCAGGGAGTTCTTTCTGTTGGGGAGTTTCTACCTCAGCCAGCTCTGCCAAAGACTGCTCTTTTCTTTTGTTCAAAGAAACATTTACAACCATTCTTCCTAGAAGCTGCTTTTACACTTGACACTTTATCCTCTAGGTAGGGATAATAAGAATGCTGCCTCTTTGTCCCCCCTCTGGAGGGTGAGAGAGAATAAACTCAGAACCCAAAGGGGACAACAGAAGTGAATTATTACTGTTGGGCATTTATATAGTGTGTTTCCTCTGAAGAGTGAGAGGCACATCGTAAAACGTTAATTAATAGCCACTATTCACCAGCAGGTCCCCAGAGACTGCAAGTGCAGGTGATGATGCCAACACCAGGCTTCCTCCCTGGGAAAAAAGATGCCCCATCTACAGCAAGGATGGAGAATATGTACAAAGGACCATGGGGAGTGTATGTTTATGTTGAGTTAGGATAGTCACTCTCTTTTGGAGACTCATGCAGATGCAGTAAAATGTAAGTGGGTTTTAAAAAATGATTGAAAGCTTAAAAATTAAAAGGAATCCTTACAGGTATGAGAATAGAGAAGGAAATTGAGATGATGAGAGGAAAAACAATGAAAAATCTGTGACATCATTTTCTTGCTGAAGGTCTCTGATGGACTAGAGGCGCCAGAGTTCTGCTCCCTACCCCCCAGGAGTGCTGGGTCTCAGGAGTGCTGGAGGTGGGTAGGGGTACAGTTCCTCTCACACCCTGTAAAGGTACATGTACTTTCTTTTTTCCTTTTCTCTCTTTTCTTCCCAAACGTCCTTTTCTTCTTTCATTTCCTCCCTCCCATCTTTTCTTTCAATCATCACACGCACTCAACCTAAAATATCTGCATTAACGAATTGCTAAAATCTATTTTTTGTAGCTGCTGTTTTACTTTTCTAAGTCTGCTTGTGTAGCTGTTTGCCCATTTGGTGGAAGGGTGTGTGTGAATGTGATGAGTGGCTACACTGGTTTTTGTCACTGGATTTGGGGTGGTGGCAGTTTGTTGGCTTGCTGTTGTACAGCTTAAAATTTCATATGAAACATATCATTTTCTTATTTTTTTTTTACTTAACATCTGAGGAAACACTCAAGTGAGAAAAGCAGTCATACAGATGCAAGACTAGACCTTACTGAGGTGCACTTGACACTCTGACCTATTCATGCATATAAAATAAGATCTGAATGTACTTCAACAATAGTTTGTGGCAAAGAAAATTCATGTCATGTGCAACCCATGGTTTATTTTGTAATGTGAAAGGTATCTATATTTGTTTATTTTCCCAATTATTTTGTAAGCAATTTATTCCAACCAATACTTTGGTGATTTATGGCATGCACAGGGATATGGATTTACTTTAAAAATTCATGATTATGTGTGGCGTGGTAACTGATCTCTTCCTGGATCAAAGGGAGATGGCCTAACTTTCTCACTCCTATTTACAGAATATTCACAAACTCTGTGGTTCTCTGGAATGTTTAAACATTAATTTTATGGTGTGTGTTTGTTCTTGTCAGCTTCGTATGTAGTTCCCATATGAATCTAATAAAATACATGTGGTAAGATATACAAATAAACCAAGATTTTCTAGAAGCATGCATTATTCAAATTCTATTGCTTTTCTTTTTTTAACTTTTAAAAAAACTTTTCATTCATATTACATGTTTACCATATTAATTTGCCCAAACCATAACATTGCTGGTGTTTAGTTAAGGACACTAAGTAGACATATCACAGAGATACTTGCACGTCAATGTTCATTGTGGTATTATTCACAATAGCTATGCTATAGAACCAACCTAGGAATAAAGGAATAAAGAAACGTGGTACATATTCAGCATGCACTCTTCAGGAATAAAGCATGGAGTTATATTATTTGCAGGAAAACAGATGTAACTGAAGATTATCATGTTAAGCAAATTAAGACAATTACAGACTATTGTATTTATTCTCTCCTTTGTGGAGATTTGAATTAGATACATATCATGTGATAAATTGTATGATACATATACACTATACCATATATATTATAAAAGTAGAAGTAAATTGTATAAGGGGACAATGAGAATTTTTCAATCTTATATTCTTTTAGGATCTGGGAATAAATGAAAAAAAAAGATATTTTCAATAAATTTTAGTTGTTCAAATGTATAGCAAACAATCATGTTAGGGAGGGTCTGTAAAACATTCAACAGCAAGAAGTTGGTCATATTAAATTTAACTTATTTGGAAGGCTTTCTTTGAATTTAACAAATAACTCAAATGCTTATCTCTTTCTAGACATTCAGACAACTTAGTTAAAAGATACAGATAAATCCTGTGATCAATACTGGATATAACCTGGCTATTTTACAACTGACCAAATAAATATTATATATTGATAAGTACACAAAGTGGCACAGAAGAAAAGAGGAGGAAACACGGGGCTAGAAAAAGACGCACATTCTATTTATCCAGAACTACAAATCTATTATCTAAGAGCTGCAAATGAGAATCCAAGGCAAGATACTGGCTGGTAGAATATCAACAGTTCACCTTGCTTATGTTATTATGTTATTATGACTCATAGATAGGGCTATAATTACAACCACTCTAGATTCTGAAGGGAAAACAGATAAGCAAAGTATGATCAGTTTTTAAGAATCTAAACTCTATTAAAATATTTATTAACATTTGTATTTTTAAAAATCTTGTTTAATTCTCAATGTCCCTATGCAATTGAAAATCGCTATGGAACAGTGTTTACAATAAAGCTGTAAATATGTCTAAGAATCTTCTTTAGTGTGTTTAGACTAAATGACTCAACAATGGAAATGACATAAAATTGTGTTGTGTACCCAGTTTCTCACTAAGTTTCAATAAATAAGTAAACATAGTTGAGAAAGCATCCAAAGAAAATTAGCAGAGATTACCTTCCACTTGTTGCACACATTCTGAATTTGTATGTATTTCTCATCACTTTGTGTAAAAAAAGTTTGATATGTATATTCATCTAGGCTATTGTTTCACATGCACACAGGTGCAACTATATGGAATTTATAAATAAAAAGCAATATGGCATATTACTATAATTTTAGGCTCCATGCATATCCAAGAGCATTACAAGACTAAATGGCAAAAATGCCAAAGAGTAAAAAATACAGAGACAGCAGTTGCTGCAAGTTATTCAGTTACTGATCAATTCTCAGAGCACATGGTCAATGCTGACATGATATTTTCCCCAGAGGAATTTATTGAGCCTGTGACCTCTTATGTCAAGTCCCCCGCAACCTCCCCCTTCTCCCAATTATCACCTTCCTTCTAAGTTAGGTAACTACAAAATTCCAAGTGAACAGTTAAGAATCCCAGTGTTGAGGTTGCATGTTTCTGGATAAAGTATTCACATTACATTGGTTTGTTTGTCATGGGAGATTTCATATCTGTTAAAATGCACCTTGACATCAGTTGCAAGAGAGATCCTGCTCTGCCCCAAGTTGCTCACACCTTCTAGTGTCAGCCCCCCTATGGGACTTGAAACAAACTGAGTACTTTGGGAAGCCTAAAAATAATCCGTCCATTAGTATTGAGTTTCTTCCCCGAATACAGCAAGGTGTTCTTTCTCTCTCAGTTGCAGCCACCCTCCCCTTCATCCAAAGATCTATTATCTCCAGAATACAGTGGGAACTTCACTGACTTACTGTTTTCACCCCAAGGTTTGAGGTCATGAAATACAATTGCATATAAAATTGTATTAAAAAAATCTTTTGTAACTTAGTAATGGTACTTTACTACATCACAGGTAGTAAGTATAGACTTGAGTAAAAAGAAGCTATGATATAGAATAAATGCACAATAAATTTGAACATATTAAGAACACCTTTTATTTCAATAACAATTATTTCATGGTTTTTATAGAACAGATATAGAAAAATAGATAATGTAGATTTCAAAGGATTATGAAAATGATCTATTATTAGTTCAATAATGATGGTTACAAGACAAGAATACTTGTAAGAACAAGTCTAAAGTGCTATGCTTAAAGAAAAATTCATTTATCCTTTTCCTTTTATAAATTAACTTTCAACAGAAATTATTTCAAATAGTCTACTCCTAAAATAACTAGTATTGTTATACCTAGAATTAATGTTAAATGTGATTTTTAGCACTATCTATAAGAAAATATTCTTTATGTTTCATGGATTTGTGGGGTTATGAGAGTGGTAAGACATTCTTGTGATTAACAACCTCATGTATAATATGGTGCTTATAAAGAATTATTTGTTTCTCAAACCCTTATTAACATGTTCCTCAAGTGATTTTTCTATTTTTAAATCTCTCTTTGGACACATGGAAAATTAATTAATAGCTACCAAAAGAAATGGACTCAAATATTCTGTTAAAAAAATGCCCCTTTCACAGTCACCTTCAGAACAATAAAAATCATCCTACTGAGATTGTTTTTCATGTTAAAAAAATACTTTGAGTGGGGTCTGTTTTGGGGGATTGTAAGGGGAGAAACCTGGGGTGCTTTAAGGTTAATGGACAGTGATTAAGGTTAATGGCTGAGTGCTTAAGGTTAACTGCTGTATTTACATAGCTGCCAATTCATACAAAAAAATCCTCATGTCTATCAATCAGTTGCAGCTGATAGACAATTAAACAGCAAATGGAAGAAAGGGATTCAAGTTAAATACCATTCAGCCTGATCTTGTAGGGCATAAGTGCCAATTTTCAATCAAAAACATTTATTGAACATCTACATGGCCATGATTGCAAGGCACACAAAGAGGCAGAAGTGGCTGGTTCTGTGTTTGGAAAGATTAGCATCCTATTGGGATTGGAAGTAGGTATGAAATACATCGGGAACAGGAATCTCTGAAATAAATCACATAGGTATGACATGTTATAAAATCCAGAGCATGGAAAGATATTTCAGGCTAGATTTCATGGAGTGAGAATGGATATTTAAACAAACCTAGGAATAAATGCTTTCCTAAGAGCTATGCTTCATTCTTTTAAAAATGTATGCAATCCTAAACACAATGAGCATGAATCATTGATGACATTTACATATATATTGTTCTGTGCTACTTCTCTTGCAGTTGAACAGTAATACTAATAAACAAGACACTCTGTAGGAATGCACAATGCTCTTTTGAACAAGAAAGTCATGATGAATTGAAAGTCATGACAACAACAATTCAAGCAGCCAAAGAAAAGCTCAATTAGTGTGGTAACTTTGAAGTCATGTAAACGTTCTGAACCTAGGCAAAAAAGGTTCAGACTAGTGAAAAGATTTAGGTACCCAGCAGTGCTCTAAGGCAAACTCTTCCTAGCCCCCAGTAGAGCACATGATTAATTATATGGATGGAATTTCCTAAGGCAAGACAAATGCTCATCTCTGCAGAAGCCACTGGGAATAAGAGCTTCACACACGGAAGAGTTTCATTTCCAGCCAAGGAGCTTCATGGGCATCTCTTATTTTTTTTTTTTCTTAACTCTCCTCAACTTTGTGAACAATTTCTGAATTAAGGTGTACTGGGCTGGAGGACCTAGGTAATAGGCTTCAGGGGAATCCCTGCAATGAAGGAGCACTGCCAAGCGCAGCGCACCCATTCTAAATGAGTTTTAGAACTGTGCTGGGTGCTTGTTTCATTTACTAAGATTATTCTGTTGCTTAGTGTCCTCCTTTGATTTCTATTGCTGGGATAAGTACAGTGACTAAAAGCACCATGAAAAGGAAAGGTTGTACTCAGCCCTTTAATGTACAGTCTACCCAAGAGGGAATTAGGGCAGGGACTCAAGGCTTAACCCGAAGGGAGAAACTGAAGCACAGATCATGAAGCAATAGTGCTTATCAGCTTATTCTTCAGGTTCAAGGTTCACTACCTTTCAAACACCTTCTAGGACCAACTGTACAAGGGCAACACACCCCACAGTGGTCAGTCCGGGGACATCCAACATCAATCATCAATCATGAAGCTAGAAAATGCTCTACAGATCCAGCTAATGGAAGTATTTTCCATTGTTGTTTTAAAACATGCATTTAAGTGAAATACAATTGCAACATTTTTCTTTTTTGTCTTTCCTCTTTGTACCCTTCCCAGGTACCCTCCCTCCAACTCTAAAATATCATGCTCCTCTCTAGTTGATAGCCTTTTCCTTTGATTATTATTGCTATGTTTGTGTGTGTGTGTGTGTGTGTGTGTGTGTGTGTGTGTGTGTGTGTACACACAGATATATACATATAACCTGCTGAGTTCATTTTTGTTGTTTGTGTGCATATGATTACAGGGCTGACCACTCTACTCTGGGAAACCAACAAGGGGGCCTCATCTCTGGAAAAGCCTAATTCTCCTCCTCCCAGGAGTTCTACCACTAGACAATGGGCCACAGGCAACTAATGATTTTTGGGAAAAGGAGAATTAACCTCTAACAGGAATGAGCTTTCTTCTTGGAAGCATTTTCTCAATTGATGTGCCCTCTTTCTAGATAACCCTAGCTTGTGTCAAGTTGAAAAGCAATTCACCTAACCTGCATACTTAGATTCCAAACATTTAGAGTGTAAAAGAGACAAAGCTATTTTGGAATGGGCAGCAAAAATTACCAGGGAGTTTTAGGAGGTTCAACTCTCTTAGGAGACAAAAGTCTTGCCAGGAAGCAATTCCACACCTGGACCTAGGCCTGCCTGGCATAGAGATCACAGACGGAGGGAATCCAATAGCATCCAGCTCTGTGCTAGAACCTCTTCTCTAAGAATTTTTATGCAACTGAGTTAATTATTGAAAAAAATCAAAATTTTCTGAATTAAAAGTATCTTCTTACTTAAATGTAAATTCCCTCAAAGTGTTAGAAATGCATTTATGTCTCATCAAAGAGTGTTTTTTCTGCATCATGTGTTGTATTTAATTGGTTTTCCTTTCAAGACCTTCTTGAGTGACTATTATGGCAACAGGATGAGTTTTGGAATATGAAATTAATGGAAAAGAGAAAAAGAAGACAAGTAATAAATCCATTTAGGAGCATGGAACTTTTTGAGTGGATGTTCTGCTATTGGAAGAAGTTCAATGTTGGGAAAATCAAAGGCCTGGAAAAAAAAAAGACTTATGAGAATGATGATAAAATAGGAGAGAAATTACCCCTGGATTGGGACAGAAGTGAAGAGAGATGAGAGGGTATGTAAAGAGAAGTTCATGATACTTACTATTTGCTAAGGAAAAATTCTGTTCCTTATAAGGCCTTGCACTCCACACTGCCAGAACAGAAAGTACACAGAAGCATGGGGTCAACCGCTGTAGACATGCTCATGACCACATACATATTCATGGAGCTACCAGCGCTTCAAATACTCATTATTCTCACCTCCTTTGTATGTGTGTCCTTTATTAGTAGTCTGTGCCTCATAAATTGGGATCAAACTCAATTAAAGATAAACATTATCTCAGAGCTCTTTCAGGGTAGGGTTAGGTGCCTTTCTGAAAGAAATAAATCTCACAATGCCTTAAGGGTGTTATTCATCAGAACTGAGACAGCCAGTCACTACTGAGGCTGAAATCTAATATATGTTAAATAAAACACAGTGTACCATAGACAAAAGACTGAGTGGAAATTTCACATATCTCTGACAAGTCTTCCAAAGATTTATAGTTTTACTGGTAAAATAAAAATGTAAAGCAATTGTAATTAGTTCTTCTATTTCTTTAAATAATGTTAGAGATGATTTCATTTTTTATTACAAAAAGTCAAGATAAATTAAGTTCATTTTGTTCATTAAATTGTACACATATTATTATAGTTACTATATATTGACAGCATAAAATTGTCTTTAATAGATTAAAACAAGTTATTATTCATTTAGAGTATAAGAAATAAATACATTTTAATTCCTTAACAATTAATAAACATTTAACAGATGTGAGTACAAGTAACTGAAAGAATCAATGGCTTCATGTAACAACATTAAAATAACTTGGAGGATAGTTAATTATCCTCAAGAATAGCTTACTGATCCTTTCACGACACTAACTTTGCCATTCAAATTCACTATAAAAATATGAATAATTAGTACATATTTTTATGAAAGTAACATATCAATGTTTGTTTCTAAATTGTTTGAGCTCCTCTTTTGGATCACTATAACTGAAGTCATATTTTCACACAATTTCAAAATTAAAAGACAAACTATATTTTATCATTTATTTTAAAATGTTCACTTTGTAAGTGAAAATACTAAAGTAGTGCTTTTAGAATTATTAAAACTCGGTTGCTGTAAAAAAAAAAAAGTAATAACCACAAACAACTGAGATGAAGAATATGTATATTTCCCAGCATGCTCCCAGGTAACATCAGTGAGGGAATCAGAAAGGGAACACAAGACAGGAGCTTGAGTTGGAAACAGAGGAATGCTTTGTACTCCATCAATTCCTGTGGTCAGCTTAGCTACCTTTTTATGAGCTCAGGCTCACCTGCTTAGGGATATGACAATTCATAGTGGGCTGCACCTTTATATATCAATAAGTAATTAATAAAATTCCTTACAGACACACTGCTCACAGGCTATTCAATGCGAGCAATTCCTCAACTAAAGTTGCCATCTTTCCGGGTGGGTCAAGGTGACAAATCCAGCTAACTATTTTGTGACTGTACACATGCAAGTAATGTTGCTGCTTAATTGATTCCTTCTTTGTGATAGTCTGAGGTTTCTTGACTACCTTGACTTAGTCCTTTTGAATAAGGTTGCATATTTCCTAGGCAAATTTATCAATGACAAAAAGTGACCATTTTCCTGCTACAAATGAATCAAGATATGGAGAAAAGAAAATATTTGGTAGGAAGGGGTTGCCTTAAATATGATTCATTGTTACAAAACATGTCCATATTTCTAGAAATAAAGATGGCTTTATATCTAGGGTGTTTTCTAGCTTAACACAATTATGTCTGCATGTTCCTGAGCTGGTGAGACTAAAATGCAGAGCCTGGAGATGAGCTTGCTGCTGGTCTTGGTTTTCCCCTTGTGCTCTCACTCTCTGAATAGACATGATGAATGGTAAGTTTCACTAGCTGGCAGATTTTATGAAACTTAGAAATCGTGTCTCCATTGTTACAAAACATGGACTCTAAGAGAAGGGGTCTAGTTGATGGATTTAGAACATTGGTACATGCCAATCAAAGACATTGCTTTTTGTGTGTCTGTTACTCTCTTTCTCCATTCCTCAGTCTGTAACAGGTAGAAATCTTTGTTTCACTCTGTGCTCCCTCCCATGGGGATCAGTCAGACCACAAGCCCTCAGAAATGGGACAACTAACTCTGGATGAAAACCTCTGAAGTCATTAAGTTGAAATCTTTGCTTTTTTGAGGTTCTCAGTCATTTTAACATGATAATGTAAAACTAACCGAGCCCATGTTTGAACTTTACTATGTAACGGAATGAAGAATACAAGTCTCTGATCTCCCTAAGCTGACGGAACTTAATAAACTATAGTGAAAATTTCTATCCCAGTGGGTCTGATGTGGGAACACCTTGATATGATGTCTGTGCGGGTTTATTGTTTTTAGCATAAACTGGGGTCTGATGTGGGAACACCTTGATAATTTCTATCACAGTGGGTCTGACGTGGGAACACCTTGATATGTCTGTACGGGTTTATTGTTTTTAGCATAAACTGGTCCTTTGGAAATATGTTTATAGGGTTAATATTATTCAAAGGCCATGGAAAGAAAATGGGCTTAATGTATATATAAAAAAATGAAATACCTACTCTTGCTAGATAATGTGAAAAAATAGACATGTATCCTACTAAAGACTCAGTTACAAAATTAGTTTTTGTTATCTGCATTCATCAATGTATGCTCTTTAATCCTAAAAAAGGAGGACTGTTTGCACAGGGAATATCACTCAAAATTCCATGATATTTGAAGAAGTTAGTTTTTGTCATGATGAGGTATGCTTTCTTCATAATTTAAGGAGTTAAAAAATCTTGCTGAACTGTTGAAAGCAAAGACATATAAGCTAATATTTTATGTAAATATTAAGAATGGTTTGCAGTAGTTACAAATATCTTCTTCTTTGCCTTGTGCCAATGCTGGGTGTGAGTGAGTGTTACATTGGGAACAGTTGGAGACTCCACTCTTGGGGACTCACTTGTAGGATGTAAAAACTTGTGTGTTGTGTTAAAATTGATTTCGTTTTGAAAAATTTTCAACACTGGAGTAGACAAGAAACTCATTAATAAATTTTCTCAACCAAATATTAATTATGTACAAGGTTCTAAGTTGGTAAAAGATTTCAGAAGTATTCCGTTAGTGAAGCACAGAGTTATTCCCTTAAAGTTATACATGTAAAGTGAATCTTCCAAGTGAATGTTCTTTTCATCCAGAAGGCAAGGTTGTACTTTTCCATCAGTGGACAATGTTTTGATTCCATGCTCACTAGTCCACACAATCTTAGTATATTATAATTCAGTAAAGTATAACTACAGATGCAAGAATAAGAGCGTAATCAATAGCATTTGACTTACATAAGAAAAGCAGATTCTAGCATGGCAGAAGCACTGTTTTCCAGAGAAATCATTAGTTAGTGTGAAATTCAGGTGTGTTGATACATGCCAGCCTAAATAAGGTTACATTCTCAAACTTTTAACAAAAAAATAATAGAATCTAGTCATTCCCCTGTCCTTTACTTCCAAAGACAAAGTGTGTAAGATTAATAATAGAGCAGTTTTTGGTTACTAATTACATGTCTTTCTGAATTCTGACTTACAGGCATATGAAATATCTATTCTGAACATATAGCCATGACAATGTGCTCCTAAATGTAATTTAAAAGTTCAAAACCAAGCTTGTGAAAGGGGATGCATACTTCAACAAATCTAGAAAGAAGAGAAATATTTAATGTGAAACAGGTTGAAACCAACACATTTAGATCTTGGTTATAGATATGTGCAGGAGTCTGGCTTATGTCAGAGAACAGGGACTGGAGTTTACCATGCAAAGGGTGGACAATTAGTTGGATTGATTTCTATGGTTATTGTTTTGGGTTCTGAGATGTATAAAACTGTGGAAGTAAGTAGATACAAGAGAACTCCCCATATCAGGGTTCCCAAAATTTCTCTGAAACATGAGAAAGAAGGAATCAATATAAAAATCATCTCTACTGTGGGGGTAAAATTGGAATATGATGTTAGGAGAAATGAAATGGAGAGAAATATGACACGGGATGAAGAAAAAAGAAAGAAGGCAGAGTGGAGAGAAAGAAGAAATGAAGGGAGTGAATGGAGAAGAGGGGATGGGGAGAAAGATGAGAGAACATGAGAAGAGAGGGGGTGGGAGGAAAGAGGAGAAGACAAATGGGGAGAGGAGAGGAGAAGAGTCTGAAAGACAAAAGGTCAGGGGTGTGAAGAGGAGAGAATGAGGTGGAAGGAAGGAAGGAGAGTAGAGGAGAGCAGGGGAGAAGAGAGGATAGAATAGGAGAGGAGAGAGATAAAGGAAGAAACAGGAGAGAGAAGAGAGCTAAGAGAGAGAAGGGGAGGGAAGAGCAAAAGAGAAAAAAGGAAGGAAGGAAGGAAAGGGAGAGGAAGACAAGGCCATAGAAATAGAAGAGAAAGGGGAGGGAAGAAATAGAGAATGAGAGCTTCCTAGTAATAAACATGAAGTCCTTGGATTCTTGACTACAAAGGGATTCATGAGGATAATATTTGCATCATGTAGTGAGCTCTTTGATCTTTTTGACTAAGAATCATGATAGAGAAAATCCTGACCAATGTTTTAGCATAATCGCCAACTCTTACAGAATCTAGAGCTTTCAGATGTCTTTAACATGAATTAAATCTTCTAGGATCTTGAGATTAATTTTTAAAAATCACTTTTTATTCAATGTGATAAAAATCTGAGAATAGACTATAGTTTCAAACATGTCACTCATATTTTAAAATATTCAGCAAATAACTTTCATCAAACCAAAGGAAACATGAAAACCAAAGAAGCATTTAGAGTGATTAAGTGTTGTACGGAAAATGGGTAAGATTTGCTTCCATGTTGAATACAGTTCCTTATGATCATTTCTTCCACTTTTCATATATCATATATCATATGTGTAGAAAAGTAAATGATGTTCTAACATAAAAGGTTTTGTCATGTAAGTTATTGAAAAAAAACAGATCTCCTTGAGTATAATTTGCTTTGATCTCTGAGAGAATATGATGACTCATAATTTTAAAATTATATCATGGAATACAAGAGATTTCTATCATGAATATTTTATTTCTCTTTTTCCAAAAATGTGTGTTATATTTATACTGTCTATCTTGGGAGAAAGTGTTTCAGCAGATAAATGAAAAATGTACCTGGGATTCTAGCATTTAAAATTTAAATATCCTGCTACTGCCAAATAGCCAAGTCCTGAAAAATCATTGATGGTGACCCCCAACTCATTGTCTTCAATTTCTAAGGTGGATATGTGTTTTGATGCCCTGCTATTGTGATTAGTCTCCTTCCTGATAGATTCCCTAGCTTGGCTAGACATAGCTTGAAAAGACAAGTTTCTTAAACCCAAGATTAACAGGAATGTACATTTAGCAACTGAGAAATTATGGAAGTATTATCTCATCTGATTTTTGAGATAGTTACAACTTTGTCTTCACATTCAATAAAAGTTTGAAAAGTAGCATGGAGTCTTAGTGCCCAATGATGATGTAACAGTCTAAAATCATACTCATTACCTAGCATTCAAATATGATTGTCTGAGTAAAAACTTTCACTGTTAGTATCTTTCAAATTTTAGTAGTTTCAATATAATGACCAGAGGTAGAGTCAACTTTGCTCTGAAAAGGAAGGTACTTTTTTCAGGAGAGGCCTCAGTGGAAACAAGTTGAGAAGTCTGACACAAGGTAAAGTAAATCTGAATACACATTTCACGGTTTACAAGCTATGTACAACTGTCTTATTCTATGTATATGGGCTATAAGGACTAGAAACAATGTGTTAAGTCTTGTGTTCAATACATTGTAGACACAGTTACTATTATTCAATGATACCAATTAGTTGTGGTAAGTTTCTAATTCAGAGCAGCAAGATATGGACATCTGTAATATGCAGAACATCTAAGACTCTCTGTGAGCACTGCCCAGCGCAAATTACACTGCCTTCTCTTTGAGTGACTATTATGAGCTCCCTTGGTACCCACTATCTTCAAAATTGCATATTGCTCTACACTTGTTCACAATCAAAATCCATTGATCATTAGTAAACATGATGGTATTATGAAGTTATATGTTGATTTAAGCTTCAAGAGAAAACATTTTAAGAGAAAACTTATGTAATTTATGATTCTCAAAGACATGGAAAAACAAAAACTGTTTTCTCCAGAACTATCAATATCTCAAATAAATTATCATATTGTTTGCATTATTTAATTAATTACATTGCAATCTAATTATATTTTAAAATTTGTAGAATAAAAGTAAAAGGTTAAAATATAAATATGTTAATAAAAATTTAAGAGGTCATATTTAAGTGCCAGATGATTGATAAATGGATTAAATTTCAACATGTATTTTCAAAATGTAATGTCTGTCAAAAAGAATAACTAAAATGTTTTAAGATAGACAGTGTTCATCAAGTGGTTGGACTCTGTTGCCTGTTAGTGCAATATCTTACTTTAGCTGGGCTGCCAAGTCAGGTCCCAGTGCAAGAGGAAGTTCTTAGCCCTCATGTGACCAATGAACTGAAGGGGGTTGATATGTGGGTCCCCTCCTCACCTGAGGAGAAGAAGGGGAAGGAGAGGGGGAAGAGGATGGGAAAATGGAACCGGGATGGAGGGGGGGGGCTGTGATTGAGATGTAACATGAATTAAAAAAAAAGATAGGTGGTGCTGATGTTTTTCAGCATAGGTCATATTTAGAACAATTACAACACAGTCACTTTTGTACATTTTCAGTGAACTTGAAACATTGTACATGTCAATAAACTTATTCTTTGAAGTTAACAGTAGAGTTAGAATTATTCTGCTTAACTCCTCTCAATAGTATTCTTCAATGAAATTTATTTCTGTGTGAAAAATTATGTTTTTTTTTCACAATACAGAGCAATGCAGTTGCCTCTGCATTGCTAACACATTGCTACCATTTAATCATAATGAGCTTAAACATCAAATCTTTCCTCCTTCATGCCACCTTTCCCTGGACAGCCTCTTAAAAGTTGATTAAATTAACTGAAACTCAAGCAAGGGATGTATTGTATAACTATTTGCATAAAGAATATAATTTTCATTCATCACCTAAATGCTCTCAATTATTGACTTGATGGATTTTTCCCACTTGATTTTTTTGTCCTTTCCTAAACCAAATACAATAACTGATATTTTGTTATCATATTGAAATAACAATCACAATGTGTCAAAAATGCGCAATATGGACCACTCAGTTTTTATTATACTTCGAAAGTCAAGTGAATAAATCAAGAAGACACAAACCTAAATGCAGTGCTGAAGTGAGGTCCAGCCTTTGAAACAGACTTCCTATTAATCATGGGGCTGACCTTTTCATTAAGGGGCACTTGTTGGAATCACTGACACAGTTATGTGTGAACTGTACTCTGTAGCATTCATATACCAAGGAAGGCATAGTGAAATTAGAATCTCTCCCTGTAGGGGGTAGACATTGACCGCTATTCAATGCCAACAATTCTTGGTTAAAGTAGTCCATGAAGAATGACTTTTAAACTGCATTTACTCCACCATCAGCAATGTCAAATGCAATCCTTGAAGAAATATATTTAACTAAAAGTAATTAATTAAACCTCTCATAGCAGCAACTTTATCCAGGCTAAATCATTTCTGAAAATACACAAAGGAGCCATCAAGGCTCTACCGTCATGGTTTTTAAATCATCATTTACAATGAGGTCCATCTATAATAGTC
Organism: Lophiomys imhausi; assembly: GCA_907164525.1. Lineage (NCBI taxonomy): Eukaryota > Metazoa > Chordata > Mammalia > Rodentia > Muridae > Lophiomys > Lophiomys imhausi. The sequence continues at coordinate 193,754 of CAJQZJ010032738.1, forward strand.
AAAAAACAAAAGCAAAACATTGGCCAATGGGAATCATTTCAGACAATACCATGGTGTTTTGTCTGTGTTTCTTATATACTGTATACATGCACATTGTATTATGAGATGACAATGGTTTCCAGACTGTATCTTCAAATACATAAAACTACATTTAAGAAACATTAAAGAAACTACAAATAAAACTGATGTACTGACAGTCTTTATTGCATTCTTTTATAATTTGATCATGTTTGGCAATATTTGAGAGTTCATTTTATAACTTGAATCTTCATCAGGACATATGTTCTATGTTTATTTCCTACACGGTGTCACACATTTGAACAGCAAACACATTCTTTTACATTGGCTGACATTCCACCTGAAAGTCCACCACAGTGAGCTTGTTAACACAATCGAGATATATGGTGTACTAGTAAAAAGATTCCCTGTAGCCAAGTAAAACTCAAGGAACATGGCTTGACTTAGATCACATCTGAACTGGAAGTTCAAACATAGTTTAGTGGTGAATCCAAAGTTGTAAATGCAAACTAAACGCAATGTAGAGGCTGCTTTAAACCAAGCATGGAAGAGCAAAAAAGTCACAGTTGAGATTTCCTACATCTGCTTTTAATATCTTTTCCGAGGCTATTAGACAAATGACCTTTGGTTTTAGTTTGTTTCTTTTAAAATTGCATTATCATTGTCATTGAAGCTACAGTATCATGCCACTTTTATTTTTTTGCGGAAAACTTCTTTAGTAAGAGTCAAAACTCAAGGAAGAACTTGTTAAGCAAAAATTACAGGAAAATTCCTTATATTGAGGCATCAAGAAGTGTATAACACTATAGTTAGGCATGAAAGTTGAAATCCGTTTTCAAGCAGGGTAGTTTCTTCTGTCTTCTGAGAACTGGACAGTGCACTTGTCACCAGCATTTCTGACAGTAATAAAGGATATTTCACCCAGAAATAGCAGCTAATATGCCGGGCTACAGGATTGAATTAGCATTGTTATTAGCACCACATTTCATTCCACAGACCTTCTGAACAGGAGTCACTTGTGGAGTATTTAAGCTTCAATGACTGTTCCGGGACAGTGTGCAAAATGAGCTGGGACACTGTGTGAAACAACGCCTGGGGAAAACCACAAGGTTAAGAACACAGGCTTCTTTTGCTGGTTCACTTTTGCTAGGGTCTTTAGAGGATTCCCCGAGAGTAAACACCCTTAATTAATTCCCAAGTAAAAGAAAAAAAAAAAAAGTAAAATTTCCACTTACTGCATCTGCGGTCCTTTGTCCTTGAGCTGGAGTCCGGAGGACTGATCTGCGGCTCCTACCTAGCTCCAGGTTGCGCTCTGGTTGAGGCACAAACGTGAGCAGCAAGGAGCATGTTGACTTTGTAACTGTACAAGGAGCAGCCTGTCTCAGTACCGCAGGAGAGCCGGTCAGGACAGAGCACTAAACTTCAGCAAGCAAACCCAGCGTTTCTTACCCCCCCTCCACCCAGGCTCTACCATTTCACCTACACCTGGGCGGATCTATCAAGCTTCATCTCTATTAGAGCTATTTGACTCTGTGGTTTAAGAGGGAGGAGGAGAGAGAGAAAGGGGGAAAAAAAGAGGCTTGCCGTTGTCACACTTGTTTCTTATTAAAGAGCCTTACGGTGGATTGAGTAATTGTGTACGAAGGTAGTCTGGCTGGCAGATGTGTGCAGCCCCAGCGGAGCACTAGATTCAAGGCAGATGGGCTGTACAGGGCGCAAACAACATTGAGAGAGAGAGAGGCGTGATTAAAACAGCAGGCCTCTGTTTTATAGTGCTGGAAGTGGGGTAGCGTTAAAGCCCCTGGGAGCCAGAGTTCCCCAACTGGAATTGCTCTGTAGCAAGGAAAACGATAAATTTGATAAAAATTAGAAGGATGTCTAAACTCCAAAAGTCATAGAGATATGTGTAATATTCATTGTGACTATTAATGAAGGATTAATATCTCTCTCCAAATATCTTAAGAGAACTTAATTAAAACTACTCAATCATGGGTCATAACTGGGTTATTGACAGTGCTAACATGACAGATTTGAAACAGATCCCTTATTCTGGCTACACAAGCCAAGGTTATCTTTTTAATCTGAATTAAATTGCCTTAAGGAGATTTACACTGTCAGGCAGATTGACACTCTGCAATTGGCCATTTTTTCTTAATGTAGCTGAAGCCAATGGTTTGGAGGAAATGCATTCATCCTTAAGTATTTCTGCATACTCCTCATTATATCAGGTAACTTAACCTATGGAAACTTCAAAGCTTTCTATGTCATTCTTTTTGACAATAAAGAACATTAAATAATCAGAAGGAGTCCAATTTACATTTAAAAAACAGAACCATTTCATCTATTGCCCTGTGTTGCTGAGAGCTGCTTTCTTATTTAAATGGTTTGTAACAACTAGTACTAAAGGCAGTGATGGTGATGATAATAATGTGTAAGACATTTCCAAATCATCTCCTTTGAGTCCTGCTAGGGCATCCCGGGGTCAATTATACTATAAACCTATTTTCAAAACACACACAGGAAAAGAAGCCCTGAGAGCTTCTGCTCGAGGTCACACATTTCTTGTGGTTGAAAGCAGGATTCATTCAGCCTGTCTCTTGAATCCAGAGGACGGTTTCTATGTAGACTAATTTTTGAGCTTGTGCAAACAAGAAGGATTATTATTAATCTTTTCAAGAGGAAATTTGAAAATAAAACGTTAGTGTCACTCTATAGTCATGATTCTAAATTTATGTGTCTGAACAAGTCATTGAAATCCAATCCAGTACAGTGATAGGATTCCACCAAATGTTAAGGACATCCAAAGTTAAGAACTGTCTCATAATATAATACTTTACTTTAATTATAAGAAAATACCTCAATGAATTATTTATCAAAATTCTTTCTTATATGTAAAATTATTAAACAAATGTCTCTTTATTGGCCCTATTTAGTTTTCATCAGACTAGTAGAAAGACAAATGGGTTGAAAACTTAAGGCTATTTGATCCAAACAAGTGGTAGTGGCTTCTGACTATAAACCTAGCTCTATGAAAATTAAGGCAGGAGAATTATCACGAGTTTTTGGTTAACTTGGTGTGCATATAAATTCTAGGTCAGCCTCAACTACAAATATCAGATCATGCTTTAAAAAGCATCACCACTACTACTACCAGGGATCATTATCATCATCACCACCACCAATACTACCAACACCACCATCATCACCAAACTAACACCACCACCACCACCAATACTACCAACACCACCATCATCACCAAACTAACACCACCACCACCAATACTACCACCACCACCATCATCACCAAACTAACATCACCACCACCAATACTACCACCACCACCATCATCACCAAACTAACACCACCACCACCAATACTACCACCACCACCATCATCACCAAACTAACACCACCACCACCAATACCACCACCACCACCAATACTACCAACACCACCATCATCACCAAACTAACACCACCACCACCAATACTACCACCACCACCAATACTACCACCACCACCGTCATCACCAAACTAACACCACCACCACCAATACCACCACCACCACCAATACTACCAACACCACCATCATCACCAAACTAACACCACCACCACCAATACTACCACCACCACCAATACTACCACCACCACCGTCATCACCAAACTAACACCACCACCACCAATACCACCACCACCACCATCATCAACAAACTATCACCACCACCACCAATACCACCACCACCACCAATACTACCACCACCATCATCATCACCAAACTAACACCACCACTACCAATACCACCACCACCACCAATACTACCAACACCACCATCATCACCAAACTAACACCACTGCCACCAATAAAACCAATGTCACTACCACAACAATAACAAGAGAATGTTTGATTCAATACCAGTGGATTTCTTTCCTTTCCCACAATTTACTCGTGAAGAGATATTTTAATTTTCATAGCATTTTATTTTACCTATTTGCACAATCATATATACTGCTATGAGAAATTATTCTGATATTTAATAAAAACATTTGGATAGATAAATTCTCTTGATCTTACTAATTTCAGACTTTTCTTTTTCAGTGCATTATAGTGGAATGCATGATTTAGTGCTTGATGTTAAGTAGACATTAACATTTTAATAACCAACTAGGAAATGATGCCCTTTGCTATTCCATATGTAACAAGATAAGGATGAATGTGTTTGGAAAAAAACATGTTAAAATAAGCATGTAATGATGATGGAATAAAAAGACAAGGTATATTGAAATGTGGATAAAGCAGCAGCAACAACAAAAAAAATACAAAAAGTGACATGTCAGAGATATTTGAACTCAAGAAGAAAATTGATTGTGATTTCAGTGAAATCTATGGAGATAATGCAGCTTAAGGATACATAAGTGGATCACAAATAGAGTTCGTGTATGGCTCTGATATGAGGCAAAGAGGCTCGTTGTTTCAGAGTGTGTCATTGTGAATATCTAAGCATATGTGAATGTGTGGATTTTTATATATCTGGAAATTACAAGTGGAAGTTGATGTTAAAGTTAAAAAACACTCTAGTATTGAATAGAACATAAATCTCCTATAAAAATATTATATAAGATAGTAATTAATCTCTATTTTCTTTATTGAGATTTAAATAAATTAGACCAAGTATTGTGATTGAAAAATTTTATCAGCTTCATCAAAATTCAGAATTTCAAATTTAAAAACAATTCACTAGGAAAGCAAGTGAGCCTTTACATTTTCAAGTTCCACATAAAATATCATAATAGACATTCATTTAATTTTTTTATAACTTGGCTGAACATATAGCCTGCTGGAAATATACCAAGAAACAATATCCCAGAGAATTGTTAGTCTAAATTTTATACCTACATTTGGATAAGATTTGGAGAAGCATACAGACTTCATATGATTTATCTCTGATTTTACCCATAACCCATCATGCAATCCTGTACTCAAGAGAATTCTCTTTAAAAAATGTTATCTAATTTATGAACCAAATGATCCAGTGTTGACTGCTTTTGCCTTGTGTTGTAAGAAAATAAAATTCAGAATTTCCTTACCCAAAAAATGCTTATGAGGCCCCTCATCTCTAAAGCACCTTTACTATCTATATTCCAAATTCATCTGAACATAATTTTCTATTTTTTCTATTATGACTACAGTCATATTAGTAATGGATATGAAATTGTTATTAATAACATAATTTCAAATAGTTTCATTTCTAATTCAGTAGAAACATTTTATTAAATGTGACTACTTAAGATATTATGTTGCTGAAAACAAAATTCAAGATATTGTTTACTTGTGTAATTTAACATTTGATTCCTTGTTTAATACATGCTTACTTGGGTCAAGATTTTGACACCCAAGGGATAAAATAAATTTCAAGTTACAAACTGCTTACTGTTGAGTTGAGTTTGATCATAGACTATCATGCCAATTCCAAGTAGCAAGTGGATATTTCTGACAAAAATACTTTAGTTTCTAAATTCTGATTTTTATTTTCTTACAACACAAGGCAAAACCAGTCAACATTAGATCATTTGCCTCATAAATTAGATAACATCTGTTTTAGAAGTTCTTGATTCTTTAAGTTTGGAATTCTCATCTCCAAAACAATGAAAAAAAAACTATTCTCCTATTTTGGGTGATTAAATTTGTTTTAATTCACCTAACATTTGTAAAGAAACAAAAATCAAAAATGTCTTTTTACAAATATTAAAATTTGAGCATAAAACTATAACAGTAGATCCCCATCCCCACAGTAAACTGATGATATATGGTCCCAAAAGTCACAAGGGGTTTTACTTATTGTTAGCATTCAAGAGATTAGAAGTACCCCACTTGGCCTGATTCCAATTTGACACACTCTTCTGTAATTATAGGCAGTCACACGGATGTATCTGATTCTTCTTGTTAGTCTTGGCATTTAGAATGACATTTGCTTTTACTGCCTGCCTTGTGTCTGTTGGGAAAGGATAACTGACCATATTCCCATACTTCAAGAGTGTTTCAATAGGCTTCTATGAAACAGAAACTTTTTTTTTTAGTACCAAAAAATTGTAAAACTTGTCACAATGATATACTGGGAGCACTGTGGTGCATTCGGGTTGCACATATTTGTTCATTGCTTTGAAAAGGGGTCCGAAGGCATCTGAAGCAAATGATCCACACCCTTAAGAAAGGAAGTATCAAAGGAGTGAAAGCTGGTTTTCATTGTTCAAATAATCATTCTACAGTACTTCAGCATTTCACAGTGGCATTTTCCATGTGCTCTTTTATTTATGTGATGGGAACGTATGAGGTGGGATCTGTTTAGGAGATCCAGATTTGGGTATTGAAATCATCAAGAGCAATATCTTTATTATCACATGTGCTTCTGTCAAATCATATATTAATAATCTCAAACTCAAAAAATCCATCTTACTCATTTAAAATCACCTAATGTCCCGATAAGCAGACAACTCTCCAATCATTTTTATTGCATGACTACTATAATACATAATTCCAAATAAATTCATACTTGATACAACTGGTGAATGTAAGTTGAAAAGTTATCAACTCTCATGATCAAGTGCCAACCAGCTGAATTATTTGTTCTGTTTTTAAAAAGTACCCTCTGATTTTCTCAAATTAAAAAAAATATATGTGTATAGCTATGTATGTCTGTGTGCTTATATGTTCATGCATACGTGCAGTTATACACGAGTCTAGAAATTGGATCCCCTGGATCTAAAACTACAGGTAGCTAGGACCCACTTGGCATGGGTGCTGAGAACAGAATCAGGGTCTTTTGCAAAAACAATAATGCTCAGACATTTCTCCAAACCTTGGTTTTCTGAATTTACCAGTATGTTATGTAATGACTTTAAGTATACCTTCATATTCTTCTGTAGTGGTTGTGCTATTAATAGTTCAAATACAAGCACTTTAAAATAGTAAAGCATACTTAATTTCATCATATTAAAGACTGTTATTGGATCCATATGCCATATCAAAAGATACAAGGAGAATAATGAAAGACCACTGACATATATATATATATATATATATAGTTAGCTCATCAAGGTTAAGACAAATATAATGTTTCAGAAAATACACATAAAATGTTATGTGTCAGGAGGGTTTCTGTTCTTAGAGAATCTCTGAAGATATTGCAGCTATCTGAATATGGTATTGCTAAAGATAAACAGACTAGCAGATTAATACTAATTCTAGTAACAAAAATGCATTCTAAATTTTCATCAAATTCCTACAGTTGTGCTAGTTATTACTCATATATTATTATAGCAGTGGGCTTAGTAGTAATCAAGGGATAGGCTAAAATGATCAAAAATCAGCTCTGAATACCATATTAGTAGTAATATTTTGAGCATTGTACTGACTGGTTTCATGTCAACTTGACAAAAGCTAGAGTCATTAGAGAGGAAGGAGCCTCAGGTGAGGAAACGCCTCCATGAAATCCAGTTGTAAGATATCTTCTCAATTAGTAGTCAATGGGGAGAGGGCACAGCCCACTGTGGGTGGTGGAATCCCTGAGCTTGTAGTCCTGGGTTCTATAAGAAAGCAAGCTGAGCAAATCAAGGATAGCAAGCCAATAAGCAGCACCCCTCCATGGCCTCTGCACCAGCTCCTGTCTCAAAGATCCTACCTTGTTTGAATTTCTGTCTTGACTTCCTTTGTTAATGAATGCAATGTGGCAGTGTAAGCTGAATAAACCCTTTTCTCCCCAACTTGTGTTTTGGTCATGGTGTTTTGTCATAGCAATAGGAACCATAACTAAGACAAGTATCAACTGGAAATCATTGTAGATCTTCATGCTGAGCCAACAGGATGTTTGACAAAATATTTTTCCCAAGGAGCTTAACAAAAGCATGATGGAAAGAAAACCACCATTTTGGAAAATACGTTTACCCACAACTCAGCTATTGTTAAAAAGGTGTGTAGTGATGCTTCATTCCAAGCTCTAATTATAGCATACAATTAAGGAAAATTATAAGAAATGGCATGTGGGGCAAGATCTGATAATTACTCAATATAGGACAGAGAACATGGGTACAAAGAAGACTTATAAATACAATCTGTCATCTGACAAAACAGGGTGACCTCCTATCTTTCTAATCATAGTGTTTGTATAAGGTTCCGCTTCAGAATTGACTACACAAACCAAAAGAATTTGCTCCATATATGAAACAGATTTGATTTATAAACAGCATCAGATACTGTTTTCCATTAATGTTCTGTAACAGAAGGCAACACAGTTTGTTTTTCTTTCTTTCCTTCTAAAATTGTAAGTGAAGTCTTCATTGTTTTGATACTTTGAGTCAACAATGGCCTGTGGATGAAGAACTGCCCATATTCAGAGAAGGTTCCTGATGAATTGTGTCAACCTGCGGAGACATAACGATGGCTGTTTGAAGGGTCACCTTTGGTTACAGGGAAGCTTAAGTGTTTCTTCAATGGCCTGGAAAATGAATTAGAGAATAGTCTCATCAAATATGCAGAGGAGCGCAGTGCTCCAAAGTGGCAATGAGTGCACAGCACTGTTTATGAAAGATATGTTCACTATTCAAAATCAACTTGGCAACATTAAAAAGCAGTGAAAATGACTGGAGATAAGTTCAAATAAGTTCACCTCAACTTAATGTAACATAGAGAACCACCTACCTCAAGGACAAATAGAAGCCTCTCTATACTACTGGGAGAAAAGGTGACTTGAAATAATTTTTTTTCAGTGAATTCCAAGACAAAGCAGAAAATATATGTATATCAAGGAGACACAGGAATTAAATGTTTCATGTTTTAGAACCTCCTGTGGATTAAGTGTTCTTCCCTAAATACACAAGATTTTCATATCAAGTCATCTGTGGATAGCTATACAATAAGTGGAATCCTACCACTTTAATGGAATATAACAAGTGTAAAAGTAGGATATAAGCTTAGGTCAAATAATTAGAATCAAGCATTTTATAAAAGAGCACCCCAAAAAAGTATGTTTAGACACAAAAGGATTTATACATTTTTGGCCATGCAAATTTCATTTATCTTGCTTCTTTTTTTTTTTATAAATATTTTTTTTCTTCAAGTTACATCTCAGTCACAAACCCCTCCCTATCCCGCCCTTCCACGCTCTTCCCCTCAGAAGTTTCCCCTTTCAGTCCAACAGATGGTTCCTTCTCTTATAACAGTAAGTATTATACAAAACAATAGATATAAATATGCCACATTTATGAGAGTTAAATGGCCCAGTACACCTTTCCCAATGTCCAGTTTATACATATTTGGCCCCTGACTTTAACATTCTACTATCTAACCATCTCCATGAGTTTAAAGGTCTATATCTGACTCAACATTCATACTAACTTGCAACACACTTTTAAGAGTATCTTCTTAGAGTATCTTCTTAGATCTATAACACCCTCTTGATTCCTAAACAACTCAAAATGAGAAAAATGAGATATAGACATAGCACAGGAAGGTCCAAGAAGGGGCAGATTATTGAATATGCCCTTATACCTTTGTATATTGATACAAAATTAGTAGTTTATTAGGCTAAAGTGGTATTGACCATTGTTTATTGTGCAAAAATAAGATTGTATTGGATTACATCGGTAGTGATCTTTGTATATTGATACAAAATTAAGATTACAGTTGGCCACAATGGTATTGACCCTTGTATATGGACGTAATATTAAGATTGTATTGGGCTACATAGGCATTGATCTTTGTATATTGATACATAATTAAGAGTATATTTAACCACAATTGAATAGATCTTTGTATACTGATACAAAATTAAAGGTAACGCTTCCTAATGGTATCATACCTAGAGATACTTAAAAATAAAATGTGAAGCTCTGGCCTCTTGATACCAACCGTCTAAAACGGTCTAGGATAGTTAAGTAAAACAAACTCCTAGTCATGCAAACATGTCACTTTGTTAGCTACTATGACAGTCTATCACAGATATTCTCTAAACTACCCAGTAATCAAGTTGCTAAGAGACAAGCAAAATTTGCTTATCTAAATACAAGAGATGGATATGGCATCTTCAAAAACCCCAAGAGATCTGCAGAATATGGCATTCAAAGATGTTATCTTAAATTAAGATTTTCTTTTCTTCTTTTTTTTGTTTTTTTTTGATATCGAGACATATCAGCGCCTGACAGCACCCCCTATTCTACTCCAAGTAGAAGATAAACATCGAAGAACCTCCACTGTATGATGGTTGAATTAGTGGCAAGCCTATCTCTTGGCATGAAAAAACCCCTTGCACCAACTGCAGACAGACTGCTGTCCAAAAAGGACAAAACTTGGTAGCAGGGAAGTCGACAGCCTAACTCTGCCAAGACAGGGTAGGTAAGTCCTTCATAATCCCTGCTCTACAACAAATGTCTGTCAGAGAAACAGGACCCAAAGGCTGAAGACTGATGCAGGAATGTATGGAGAGAAAATGGGAACTGTCCAGGCAGTCATTGGTATGTCCTTTCTTAGTTTTGGAAGCTGCAGGCCCTGCACTTCCTATATAAGCAGATATATTTATCCTTCTCAGGTCTCTGAGGTGGTTGAAGAATAGACAGCTAGAGTCTCATAGTTAAATTTTGAGTTGTTTAGGTATCTTGCTTCTAATACTCTCTGTCCAAAATATACTAAGTGCCAATTAACTCTTGTGTTTTGTGCTATTGGGTATTTACTTGCAGGCATCAAGTGAAAGAAGTGATAGAATTAATGAGCTTGTAGGACAGAAATAAACAATCTGCCTGGGAAGAACCAGATAGCACTGGACTTCTCTCACCCTGTCATCTCTGTTGCAACAAGCCATCTCTGTCATTTTGATTCATGAAAACAGCCACACAGATATATAAACTTCCGTTGTGTTCATATTCTCAGTTGAGTTCCTTAGCTTGCTATCATTGGCTCTCATGGATCGACAGGCACTAGAGAAGTTCAAATTGATATAAATATAAACGGAGGCCATCATGTGGGGAAACAGAAAAGGGTGGACAAGGAGAATACTTCAGGGTGAGTAGTTCAGAAGGTTTCTAAGAGCAGAAGACATATTTCAGACTCAACCTGAGGAGTCAGAATTCATGCTTGCTTGGCGAGGCCAAGGGGGGTGACAGGGAATATGAATGTTCTGGGACATAAACGCCTTTGTGCTGGTAAGTTCCCAGGAAGATGTCAGGCTGCTGTCAGAGCACCTGTCCTGAAGGAGCTAAAGGTGATAGGTGAAAGGGGATTACCACAGAGTGAGCAATTTCAAAGGTGTCAGAGGTATAGAAATGAGACAGAATTTCAGACAGTGAGCGATTCTACTGACAATGTGGCAAAGGGTAAGAAAGCATATAAGTTGAAAGAAGAGGTTGGTGTCAAGGAACATTTGATTTGAATGCAAGGAAGGACATAGACTTGAAAACACATGACGAAATAGAGAACCATACTGAGTAAAAGGCAATTTCCAGGTTTAGGGCCAGAATATCTCATAACAATGTCATACATGTTGATGGCAAAGACTGAGGGAGGAGTGGGATACATGAGCATGTTGGGAGTTCTGTATTCTTTGTGTTTGTGTTACTTCTTAGTAGATCTTAGAAAACTTTTGCAATATGGACATGAATACATTATTGTATAGTTCAGAGTTAATTAATTAGTCAAATAAAAGGCTAAACCTTGGAGATATTTATGTTCATAGTTGGGAGGATAGGACATAGTTAATTCTTAAATAGATACTTGGGAGTACAGGTCTTGATTGGGTTCGGTTTATCTCCATTTTTACTTTCATTTTTATCCCAAATGGCTCACCTCTGTCTTGTCCATGAGACCACCTCTTTTGACAAACTTACTCCTGCCAGTAGGCCTTCTCTAGCAGGGGTTTCAATTTTTCATCCTTTTTCATCCAAATAGGTTCCTGCTTTTTCTTAAAAGACCAAACCAACAATGTGCATCTTGCCCAGTCCAGTCCAAACAGAAAGGATACCTATTCTTTCTTACATCATACGTATAGACTATAAAAGCCCAGACTCTCCGATGTCTGGTGTCCATGACCCTGTGGGGAGTCTGTTCTTTTGTATGCTCTGTGCTACTTCAATCAGCCTTGGGTGTGTGCTGTGACTGCAGCTTTTTGGTCTTGTAATTCTTTACTTGGGGAAGAAACCAATGTAAGAAAAGACCCCTAGCAGGTCCTATACCAAAAGGCAAATTTTTTGGTACTAGAGCTTGAAACTGAAATATTCTGAGAGGCCTATATGCTATCATACAAATGTTTTGGAGGTGGTAAAACCTTTAGAATGTAGGGCCTAAAGGAAGCAAGTTAAGTAATTGTGTATGTGTGGAAGGGGAAGTCATTCTTTATGGAATATTAAATCCAGACTTCCCCTCCTGGGTTCTCTAAGGTAAGGAGATTTGTGTCAGTCTGTGTTCCCCACCATGGACCCACAAACAAAAGAGACAACTGACTGTGAACTGAAAACCCTGAAACTGTGAATCAAAATAAATATTCTCCACTTTCATGTTGATCACCTCAGGTATTTTGTTACAGTGACAGAAAACTGACACAGAGGGATCCTAAAATAAGAAAGTTCGAAATACTAGCAGGATCATAGTGTAGGGTCTTATGTGGCATATCAAGCAGGCTTTTATTTCAAGTGTACCAAGATGATACTGAATGGCATTTCTTTTTCTTTTTTACACCTTTTTACATAATAGATTTATTAATTATTTGGGAATTTCACATCATGAACCCTGCTCATACTCACTTTCTTGTCCTCCCAGATCTCTACCCTTGTGATCCACCTCACCTCACCTCCAATAAAAAGAAGGGAAAAAAATCCAATTTGTGTTGCCCATAAACTCACTGGAGCATGTACAGGCTCTTAAGAACCAGCCTCTTAAAGAAAACTGAGTCTAACCCCACCTGCACCCACATCTCCAGAAGCCATCAGTTGTGGAGAGCTACACCTCTCTGGTGGTCTATCCTGGCTCCTCAGATCATGTGATTGTCCCAGGTCTACACTGTTACCAGAAACCATGTGTAAGTCCATGATCCATGTTCCTGCTGACTGCAAAGGGTAATGAAGCATCTTTTGCAGTGGTATTGATGACTGAAGACTCACAGTTGTAAAGAGGGACATGGAAGGCTTCGTGATACTGAATGATCTTAAAGGAGCAAGGCATTATCTTCTTAGTCACCAGTCATTTGGAGATTCTGTGTTTGAGCGCTCAGACATTCATAAATCCTTTCAGCAACATCCCTACCAAATTATGCCCATCGATCAGAAATAGCCAATCATGCAACAGTGAAAATGAGAAAATGAACTGTTCCCAGCCAGATGGGCCATAGGCTGTTGATAAGATGATGATCTTCCAACTCCTGCTAGCTCTTCGCAAAAGATAGTGACAAAAGATTGTGATGATCTACTTAGTGTTGCAGTATTATCATTCATGGATTTTGTTTGCTTATTTGTTTGTTAGTTTAAGTTGTTTTATAGTTGTTATCGTACCTGCTATTGCTGATCCTGACCTTAAAACCACCTGCAAGTGTAAATGCTCTTCAGCATTATGGGTACACCATGACCCTGCTGCACCGGGAGATAAATACACCTGCATTACCCTCTCTATGAAAGGGTAAGTTAGAGTGCTGGGTCTTCCACTCAATGTTAAGGAATCAGCAATACAGTTTTAATGCAACCGAATAGGATGTCTTTAATATAATGGAACAGAACTAGGCTTAAAACACAAATATATTTTGACTGACTGGTAAAGAGTTTGTGAGCATATGCTTACAGGAGCCTGACTCTGTGTTTTCCCCAGAGCATTTTCCTTATTCACTAATTCAGTGTTTGCAATGACTTCCTAGAAGGTAACTGGCATGGATAAATAAGAACTGACTGTATTTCTGAAAAAAAAAAACTAAACTGAATTATGTCATGAAACAGCTGGGTTTATTATAAGGAAGCTTTTCCTGTAGTCATACAGAACACTGGCAGGACTTCTTTAGAAAAAGAAAAAAAAATGCAATTCAGTTTCTAATGGCTGTCTCAAAATAAAGAAGAGAAGAGAAAAAAAAGTAATTGAGCAACTGAATAGCTGTTGGTTTATTTTATCTGCCTTTAGAAACAATGTAAAGTGAAGTTTGTTCCAGTCGGACTTTTCAGCCTTGGCCTTGAAATCAAGAAGTAGAATTATGAGACTATGTAAGACCAAAGCCAAGTGCTTAGCACCACATGTAATAAATATCTTTGCTGCCTCTTGTGCTGCTGTTCACAGTGCTCTGTACAGAAACATGGTGCTTCTACACTGAGACGGCATTTGCAAGAGACAGAAGCAGCAACCACCAAATGCTCCCGAAAAGCAGTATGACCACCCACCCTGCCAATCTGTGTGTCTGTGTTCCACCTGGCATTTCCTCTTGTTGATGGCCCTGGGTTGATGAAATGAATCATATACGTATGTTATTAGGAGATGTTTAGAGATTAAAAATATGAACTATTGGTTTCATGAGATAACTGCGGCCACTTAGTTTTGGAACTGGCTGAGCATGGGGCTAAGTATTAGGCAGGGTTCTAACATACTGTGCCTAAAGCTTTACCTTACTGAGTAATGGCTGCCATAGGGTCAAGGAGAGGTAGAGGTGGAAGTGGGAAGTGCTGAAAGTTGTCTGAATGGTTGAGCAGTGTGTTGGAAGATATAGATCAGGTGGCCTGAATTCTGGGGAAAGGAGATAACAGGATTCCTGCTGCAGGAATGAAGAGGAAGAAAAAGTTAACAAATTACAAATATGAAAATGAATTGTCCAAGAAGTAATAAAGAATAGAGAAACATAAAAGAGAGAAGGGATAAAGTTAACAGAGGGATAAAACTTTACTTGAAACATGCTTAAAAAGCAAACAAACAACAATAACAATAACAACAACAGAAAGCTCACATGCAAGGTTTTGTGGCTCGTGTCCATAGTCTCAGCACTTGAGAGTGTGATGCAGAATTCCATATTCAAGGCAGGCCTGGACTATGTAACAAGACACAATCAAATAAATTAAAATAAATAAATAAACAAGCTGATCTCATGATAATTTATTCCATCCTCTCCCACTGCACATGTACTTGCTTTATTCACCGTCCAATGCTTTATTCACAGGGTCTGTTTTGTTGTTTCCAGTCTGCTTTCTCCTCTTCAGATCTAACAGCCCAATCTTCAATTTATAGAAAAAGGCTGGTCTTGAACTCATAGAGATCCGCCTGCCTCTGCCTCCTGAGTGCTGGGAATAAAGGTGTGCTCCATCACAGCCGGGCCCATTCACTTTTTTTTTTTTTTTTTAATGTAAAAGGTCAAGTGTCAGAACACAATCCAAAAATGGAATTGAGTGAGGAGAATTCTGGGTGCTTTTGAGAAAACTCCAAGAAAACCACACAAGTGTCTTGTGATCTCAGTTACCTCAAACCATGAAATCACTTTTGGATTATACACTGCTCCTCCCAGTGTAGCTGATAGGAGTGAGTTTACTTCAGATTATTCATTACAACTCGTATTCATTACAGCCATGTAATAGAGGCTATTGTAGATTGTTTATATGCCTCTATGTAAAAACAGATTTTTGTCACATGCCACTTGATCTTGTGTTGAAAGCTCTCCTCGGGTGATTCCTCTTAGCCCTCAGACTATAAATTGTCTGATGCTGTGAATATTGTTGGCTATTGCATGAGATTTCAGTCTGCTCGTTTATCAGCTCTGTTCTCCCAGGTCCTACCTCCAACTGAGTTGTAAGCTGGTCAATTATTTGGTATCCCCTTTGGTTTTCGTTTCCTTTCCCAGTCTCTATTGAATATTGACTGCTGCCTTTATTGTTTTCCCATTGGTTTTTCTTTTTTTACTGTTTCTTCAAGTTTTTATAAATTGTTTACTTTCTTGTGAAAATGCTATCACAGATCCTATCCTCTATGAAGCAGAGGCATCACTGTGTGGGACTTGTCTCCTAAGCCCCTCTCATCTAATTGGTGGCCAGTCTTTAGTCCCACCTCAAGTGACTATGTGTTTATTTCAAGAATTGGCTTTTCATAATCACTTCATCTTCCATAGGACTTTCCAGAATTAGATTTTATTTCTATAGATATATCTCCCAGAATTGCATTAATCAACAGATATTAATCAATCACTTACTTTGCAGCAAGCCTTGTCCTAGGTACTGGTAATATAACACAAAGTAAATCAGATATATATGACCTCTGTATTCATTCAAGTGAAGAGGAACCTGAGAGAAGGAAAAAAAAACCAAAACCAAAAATAACAATAACAAAAACATCTTACCAATTTTCCATCTGATAGAAGGTTAGTATCTAGAAATATAAAGAACTAAAAACAAAAAATAAGTGAACAAGGAAAAAAACCTCAATTAAGGAACTAAGCAAATAGTATTTTAAAGATAAAACACACATCATAGGAAAATGTTTAAAATACATTCAGCATCCTTAGTCATTAGGAAAACATAAATTAAAACTACTTTGAGATTTCATCTTACCCAAGTCAAAAAAAGCCAAGATCAACAAAACAAATTATGACATATGCTGGGGAGACAAGTAGAAATGGCACTTATGGATGGAAATGCAAACTAGAGCGGTCACTATGGAAATCAGTGTTTGGGATCTTTGAAAAGCTGAAAATAGATCCACCTCAAGACCTAGCTATATTACTCCTAGACATATATCCAAAGCACGCTACGTTTTACTACAGAGATATTTGCACAACCATGTCCATTGATTCTATATTCATAATAGCCAGAAATTGAAAAACAACCTACATTTCTACCAACTGATGAATGGGTAATTAAAAAAAATGAGGTAAAACATTTACACAATAGAATATTATTTAGTTGATAAAAAATTAAATTATGGAATTTTCAGAACCCTCATCAGAGAAACTTCTTGCAACAGAAGGTAATTAACACAGAAAACAATGTGCAGAATGTGAGATAATTTGGAATACCCTGCTCTAAAAGGGATGCCTAGATCACAACCCTCCTCTTAAACTCAGAAGAATCGGCAGAAAAATTTCAAGAGCAAAGGTAGATGACTTCAAGGACACTGCATTTTCAAGACACTACACTGAAGGCCATAAAAATTCACAGAAACTGTAACAGCATGCACGGACTTGCTCACACTCAAACTAGACAAAAGCCAGCATGGAAGGCAAGTGACCACAAAGACATACCCCTTCACTAAGGAGCTATTCACAATGGATAACTTCTGGAAGAGAAAGAAGAATATTTTTTCTTCAATGGCATGAGCTTGGGTATACCAACCACCCTCCAGGCCTCATACTCAGAAGCAGCTGGCCAAGCAAAATCAGACTTCATTTTTTAAGGGAGGAAAAGAAAATAAAGGGGGGTGATTAGGGAAGCAGGGAGCTGAGAGGAGTTGGGGAGGGGAAGGAATGTGATCAAAATATGTTGCCAAAAGTCTCAAAGAATAAAGAAAAAGATTATTTGAAAAAGATGGAAGGCAAAGGCATGTCCTCACAATTTGTAACATCATTTGAAAGAGGTGTGAAGTTCTATCTTTTAGTTGCTCAGCATCATCTAAGAGGAGAGTAGAGTGAGATCTGGTGAGCTGGGGCTCGAAGTATAATTTTTTTTTGGAGTAGAAGCCTCTCTGTGAAAATACTATTCGGTGAGAACCTTGATGGAATGAGCCACATGACATCCTTGGAAGAGTATAACTGGTTAAGGGAATTGTAACAACAAAGCCCCTGAGGAGAAACTACAGGAAAACACGTTCAGTTGGAGCCCCGTGAGCAAGGCTAATCTGGCAAGACATGAGATCAGTCTTAAAGTGAACACTGGTTCTTATTCTGATTAAGATAAGCAGCAACAAAGAGAGTGAAACCCTCTGATTACATTTCCAAAATATCATCCTAAGAGAGCTGATGTGTAAGGCTGTAATTTAATAGGGCATAAGTGGTGTTTGACAGATCCTCCTTAGGTCCATGCTATTGCTCAGAGATTTATTTATTTTTTTCTTTCACAGTATTTATTTCTTTTTCAAACACACATTAAAACACACCATTATATTATTCTTCCATACATAATTTATTGGACATCATATCTCCTGTCCACCAGAATCATAAGGACCAAGATAAAGTGTCTTTGCTAAGAGATTTTACTTCCAGAGTTGATAAGGTGCCTTTATGTCAAGAGGTATTGAGCATGGCTAGATGCACGGGCACATAATAGGTACTAAATAAAAACTTGATGTTGAAATTTTTAACAACTTTATGGGGCATTGCCTTAGAAATAAAACATTAAATCCATGGAAATCAAATACTTTGCCCAAATAAAGTGAGAGAAAGGGAACTGAGTAGATTTTTTATTTTACTCTGATGGTAAGTAGTCTTCCTAATATACAATAGTCTGTCAATATGCTATATTGCTTTATATAAAATATGAATCAGTTTTTGAATAATGACTTCATGGAACACATAAAAGTTAAGTAACTGCCTTCATTTCCATTTCAGGTGGAAAAATCTGTACTGCCTGCTTACTTTAAAATTTCATTTCCCAATGTAATTCAGAGCTTTGCCATACTCCATAGACTGCATATACAAAGGCTACATTGCAGAAAAGCAATCTTCCTTTGTCTTTCAAAATTGATGGAATACATTTCAAAAGACAATTGCAGTTTCTGTTTATGGCAGCATTTAGGCCTCCAGGGACCTGAATCTTTACAGTATATCTTAGACTCAAGGAAGGCAGGATAGAATCATTTCCAGGAGGTTACCTAATACTACAGAAGGCTCTTGCTAAGTCTCAAGTGATCTGCAGTAACATTTTACTGCCGTGTTGCTATAGTTTTCCACATGTAAGTATATACAAACCATTTGAAAAGTCTTCAAAGTGAGCATCAACTGACAATGTTATACCATTGATATTCCATTATAGAAAAAAACTTCATGTACTTTGCTCTGCTAATGATATTCAAAAATCCTAAGATTTTTTTTTCAAGTTTGAGGTAAAAACTTAGTGCAAATGAAACTAAATTAAGATAAGGGGTTTTAAAAAAGTAATTTTTAAATGCAAAGTCTTTCAATATCATGTTTACCTGTCTAAAACAAGCACAAATCAATTAAACAGACGTGTAAAAATGGAGAGGTGATTCAATGTGTAGTATTTCAACAGCTATACTCCTGGAATATGAGAGCTCATAAAATGATAATGTCTGACTTACAATATGTATGTGTATCTATATATTTTGTATGTATGTTTATAAAGAAAAATACGATGGTGGGAAGGAAAGCTATTCAATATAATTAAGAAATTCTTAGAGTCTCAAACCTCTACAAATATCAGCTGACTTAAAATGTAGAAAATAATCAGTGATGCCCTTGGTTTTTTGAGCAATAACAGATAGTGTCTTGCTCTTGTGTCATTTCTCTGATGCAGATAGCATTATTGTTCATATCCCTATATCCAGGGAATAATATGTATTGTTGCAGGGTCATTTTGAATTTCCCCCTTCCTTACTCCCACTGAAGAACACATGAGACATCATAAATAAGATCCAGATAATGTAAATTCCCTTTTAGCAAACCTTATTTTCTCCTTATAACAGAATTAACTTTAACAATGGGAGACAATTTAGGTCTTCAAGTATTTTCAGCTGAACTCACACTTAAACAGCTTAAAACTACTTTTCAATTTATAATTAAAAAAACTTTGATAAATATTTTCAGTTTAACTTAAATTTATATTCCTTCTGAATATGCTTCTTGGTTTATATTAAAGTATAAGAAGAGATTAATTCAGAATTTGAAGCCTTTTCCACTTTCCTTAATAAAAAGAGTGAGGACAAATGAAAACACACAGTAAGAATTAATTTACAGATATATTGTGGAAGAAATTCCTTGAGACATAACTGTCAGCTTAAAGAGCCTGCCAGGTGGTTTTTAAAGTTTCATACATTTAAATGTTTCATCAGTGCTGTGAGCAGAGAGCTGTTTACAGCTTCTGATATCTAAGATCTGGGTTCTTTTTCTGTCATAGGCATAATCATTTTTACTTTATATATTGTCACTTAGGAAGGAAGTCTATTTATGAAAAAAAATATTGTACTCTCATAGAGAGGCCCAGAGAAAGAAGTAAAACGCTGGGATGTCATACAGCACATTGTTTACAGCAGTATCCAATGAGCTGGATTGTGTGTGTGTATCTGCATATGGTTCAAGTCTTGTTTTAATTCAGCCCTTGGGACATCAGGCCAGTAATGCAGCCAAATATGCTCTTCTAAGTCAGTGATAATAGTCTAAGGACTACATATGTGCAAGCTTTCCAGCTTATAAGGAGCTTATTTTTTCTCCATATTGTACGTACATTTCTATTAAAAGAACACACACACATTATCTGTGATCTTATTTTATGATTAGGTCAGAATTCTATTGTAGTTGGCAAATGTGCTTACTTTTTGGCTAGCATCATGCCTACATCATCCTGCATGTTTCCTTTTGTTTGTAGTGCCCCTGAACACATCTGTCCTGTTAAATGTTTGAACTTCTTCAAACACAGGTACACATTATTTTGATACTCAGGTGCTTTCTATATAATGAAATATATAATGTCCAAACATATTATCATCTACTAATTCAACTGTTGCTATGTTTGGATCTGTTTCAGTGGTTTTGGGCCCAAACATAGAAAGGTGTCTGCTGATTTTACAAGCCAAGTCTGACATGTGTATTGTGAAGGGAGGAAATTCTAGAATGGAGAAAAGAAACTTATTCATATTTGGGTCAAAATAATGTGAGAGAAAGAGCAAGAGAAATCACAGTCTGTATTAAATTAGATGGTCAGTGTTCTTGATTAGGGGTTTGTTTTATTTCATATTTTATATATCAGGGTATTAATTATTACCACAAGTATGTCATACATTTATCTTTAGTATCTTGAGTAATTTGTGAATGGAGGATCACTATAGGTTAGCAGAGCTCCCATTAAAAGATGAACTGTCTACAAGTGTCACTTATTTTTTCATTGCCACAAAATCAAAGGAGGCAACAGAAAGTAGCATAAATGGTTAGTGTAGCAATATTTTCCATAATGAATTTATTCATCTCAAAGTGGGTAAATAAAACTTATCATAATATGTTTTATATGTCACACATGGGTTACCAAAAGGAATTCAATGAAATAAATGCTTATGTTGTTTATAACATACTTAGTTCCTCCAGAATCTCATGATAAAATTTCATTTGATATTTTGTGTGTAAATAGTGTACTCAAGATCATTCACATAAATATTCAGATTTATTAAACAATCTTTTAAAATATTTATTTATTACTTCAGGTTACATCTTCATCACAGTGCCCTCTCTCCACCCCTCCCAGTTCTGCCCTCCCACCCTCTACCCCCTATCCCTTCCAACCCACTCCTCTGGAATGGAGTGTCCCTACATATCAGTCCCCCGCCCCAGTTCAACAGTCATATGAGGGCCAAGAGACTCCTCATACACCTACACCGGGGGGGCCTACAAGGCAGCACCACTAGGGCAAAGTGTCTCATTGATAGGAATCAAAGTCTATGTTCCTGTTTCCTTTGGTGCCTTGGTTGTAGTATAGATATCCTGTACTATATGGCTAAATCCCAATTATAAGTGAATAGATGCCATGTGCATCCTTCTGAGTCTGGGTTAGCTCACTCAGGATGAGCTTCTCTAGTTCCATCCATTTGGCTGTGAATTGCATGATTTCTTTGTTTCTGATGGCTGAGTAGTATTCCATTGTGTAAATGTACAAAAATATGGAACGCTTCACGAATTTGCGTGTTATCCTTGTGCAGGGGCTGTGCTAATCTTCTCTGTATCGTTCCAATTTTAGAATATGTGCTGCTGAAGCGAGCACAAACAATCTGTTTTTTAAAAGCCATGTCTATAGACTAAGTAATAATAGCTCTAATATTCTTTACTTCACTAAATTTTAGCCAGAACGAATTGTGTATTCACTTCCATCAGAGTTACCAATTTATTTCTAGAAATCAGAATCTCTGCACAAACACAATTGAATTTTATTAATATGGTTTCCATAAGAGAAGCTATAATATACTACATATCAATTTGAACTCTATGAAAATCTACTAAGATATGATGCATTTTGTTCTATTTGTTTATTTCCCAAAAAGGAATGACATACTGAATTAAAAAAAACAATAAGCAACCAATATGAAATCTATAGATCTATACTCCTTAATATAACCATTTATTTGTGGTGATTATACAGGCCAAATACAATATGTTTAGATGACATTTTAGAAAAAAATAGTCATACTTTGTAAAACATACAACTTTAAATGGAAAACTATATAGAGATTCTGGTTTTATGGGATTGTGCACCAAGTGGCTTACAATTCCAATATTGTCATGACTTAAGGCAACTTGGTTGTCTGGAGGTAGTCAGGTAGTTCTAGCAAAGGACTGCGATTGTTCCTGCAATCAGAAGGGAGAGTAGAGAGCAGGAGGGGATTTCAAATGGATGTCAGATTGTTCATACCAAAGCAGGTAGTTGACACAGGTGACGAGCTAGACTACTCTTATAGGAATGGCACAAAGTTTCTCTGTGGACTTGGGATGATGACCCAATAATTAACTTCAAGCTAACATCAGGTACATTCAGGAACCAGCATCCCAAGAAGCCTATGCAGAAGGTGAAGATGTTCTTTGATTCTCAGAAGACTCTGAACAGTATTTCTGTTGCCATCTCATTGTGGCAAGTAAGTTACTACAATTCTGATTCAGGGTCAAACCGATAAAATGTTTCCACTTGGTTTCAGGCACTGAGTACATACATGGGAAGTGGAATAATTTAATTGAAGTTTATAGCATTTTATGAGCATCTATCTTAGGATTTTTCAAACTACAGGTTCCTGACATAATCCACCTTACTACCTTGGTTTTGACATGCAGTTTTTATTGTAGCAGTATGAAATATTTGTGTATGTATTCTCCATGGCTGTATTCATTCTGTGGGGACAGAGATGAATAACAGCAACAGGGAACACATGTCCCATATAAAATCTAAGGTATTTAATATCAAAGTTTGTTAAATCTTCCTTTATTAGCAATTTCTTGAAATAAATGGTAAGAGAGGTAGAAACTTGAATCTTAAAAAAAAATTAACAGAACTAATGTGGCAAAAGGAAGAAGAGAAGTTTAATTGCCATTAGATGTTCAAGTTGACAGTATGTGGAAGTCAGAAAAGAGGCAGTTGAAAGTAGAATCAAGCAAGAATGGAGGGACTTAGTTTGCGATTATTTTGGTATTCTCCGTCCCTTGTAAACAAGACTTCTTAGGGTAGGAGCAGAGAAAGGGAAGGAGGGAGAAAGTGTATGAAATTCTATAAATGATGTAAGAATTGTCATCAGATCATTTAGTTTATTAAGACTTTTTCATACATTGTATTTTGGTCATATTCTTTCCCCTTCCCAATTCTTCCAAGATCCTATCCACCTTCCAATCCACTCACCTTGATTTTCTTTCTTTCTCAAAATAATAAAAAGGAAAATCAGTAAACAACAAAAACTGAAAATAAAAACGAACTTAGAAATAAAATGAATGCAGCCAAAAGTGCACACACATAATTTTGTCAGTGTATAAAAACTATCTGACATGTGTGCCCACTAGACTCTGATGCCGTTCTACACACAATCTTCTCTGAGACTTTCACTGATATGTTTGATTGGCAGTCGACTCATAGACTATAAGCTGATTGCCCAGGTGAATGAGCAGAGTTGGCCACAGTAATGATGCAGTAGCAATACTTGTCATTAGTGTGAAAGTTCTTCATTGTGAAATTTTATTTGGCTACACTCTAAGGTACAGCTGTAAAATTATATGTAATCATAGAGAAACATTCCAATTTGCGAGTACTATTGAAACTCCAGACAGATGGCAAATTACTATTGAGTTTAGATCTCCCTCTTCCCTATGCTTTGTCAGTAAATGTTTTCATCTTCTATATGATTGATCAGTTAACAAGGACATACACCTCCAATATAAAAAATTTGCTTATGTATATTGAAATTTTACTCAAGGTTATGGTCTTCCTTATTTTATGGTTTATAAATAAATAAAATGAGAATGTGCTCATGTCATTGTCATCTATGTTTATATTTCAGGTTTTGTGGATGTCACAGCTCAGTAATTGAGCATATGTTTAGCATACAAAAGGTCATAGGTTCAATCTTTGTCCCCAAACACATACATACAATGTCAATTTATGTTAACTAACAGTTTTGATATCAGAGAGGGGAGCTTAATTCTTCAAAATTTAGGCCTTAATTCTTTACTGACTAATCATTCACCACAGTGTTTTCCTGCAGCCTCTCAGTTGAGAGGTTTTTCTACTAAGTCAATATAGTGCAGGAAGGACTATCAAGATGCTTCTACCAAAGTGCTTCATGGCCCTTTGCTTTCCTCACACCACACATAAGATGGTGATGAGAATGCCCAATATGAACATGATGTGCTAGATGGGCTGATTTCCATTACCTAATATTATTAATTTTATGATCTTCTCTATTCTAGCCATATGCATTTTTCTTTTCACTACTTTTATGTTTTCTTTAAAATTTCTCAAATATTTGAGGATGATGGGGTAGTGTTAAGCATTCTAAATGTTAATTGGTATTGTTTGCTGTCTGTTACTTATATTGACTCTGATTGGTTAAATAAAATGCTCAGGCCTGAGATTGGGCAAAGACAGAGAAAGGTGGGACTTCCTGAGATTAGAACAGGAAGCCTGCGCTTCAGACAGAGGATTAATGCATTCCAGCCAGCAGCAGGAAGAAGAAGGCATTCTAGCCAGGAAAGAGGGTGCACACCATTGGTTAGAAAAATGAACCTCATTCCACATGGTCAGGAACATCGGCATAGCGTGGAGATTGGCAATCCAAGGGGACGTATGTATATATGGGGTCATATTTGGGTAATAGAATTAAGAGCTATCTTAGATGGGCTAGGATTGCTTAATTCAGGCCAAGGCTTGTTAAAATCCACGTGGTGACTCTGTGTGCTCTTTTATAATGGCAAATTAATGATTATCGGCTGCCAAACCAATTAAATATAATATAAATACTGGTTAAACATGTCAATTAAGTATATGTACAAATGTCACCCAATGTAATTTAATTAATTATTTTTTCTACATGAAGATATTTTTATAACACAGCAAAAAAAAGGGGTTTTTTTGTTTTTTGATTTTTGTAAATAAAAGGCTTCTTCTGACAGCAAATATGAGCTGGTGGCTGGTGGAGAGACGATAGCCTGACTTTATGCAGAAAGTCTAAATTGGATGTCTCCATCAGGTCCTGCTTTTAGGAGATTGGGGATTCCATAGAAGAGGGTAAGGAAAGATTGCAGGAATCAGAGGGAATGGAGGACACCAGGATAATATGGCCCATTGAATCAACTAATCAGGGTTCATATGGGGTTACAGGCACTAAAATAGCAAGCACTGGGCCTGCATCTGTCTGCACCAGACAGATATGTCTTATGGCTGTTAGCTTGGTATTCTTATGAGACTCCTAACAGGTGTAACTTTGACTGTTTTGCCTGCTCTTGAAACTCTCTTCCTCCTCTTAGATTGCCTTGCCCATCCTTGATATGAGGGCTTAGGTCTTGTCTTACTATATCTTGTTTTGTCCTGTGTGACTATCCTCTCTTGGACTCCTGATCTTTTCTGAAAATGAAACAGAGAATTTATCTGGGAGAAAGTGAAAGTTGGGGGTGGTTATCTGGGAGGAGTAGGAGGAGGACAAGCTGTGGTCAGGATATATCGTATGAGAGAAAAATGTATTTTCACTAAATAAATAAATAAATAAACCAAAATTTATGATTTGTATCTATGTATAAAAATTGATAAAAAGTTATATACATACATATACATGAATGTATGCTTTTCCTTAATAATTATACATTAAAATTATTATAACTGAGTGTCCTGGATTGTTTGATGTCAACTTGACACAAATTAAAGTCATATGAAAGAAGGGTACTCCAGTTAAGAAAGAGCCTTCTGTAAATTCCAACCGTAGGACATTTTTTAAAAATTGTGACTGATTCAGGAGGGCCCAGCAATGGTGAGTGGTGCTATCCCAGGGCTAGTGGTTCTAGGTTTTTGTTTTGTTTTGCTTTTGAGATGAACATTTACTTATTTTATTTATTTTAAATTTTTATTGATTCTTTGTGAGTTTTAAATCATGCAACCCACTTCTGCTTCTCTCCCCGTCCCCTCATATCTGTCCTTTCCTTGCATTCTCCTCGACAAGTAAAGTGTATACACACACACACACACACACACACACACACACACACACACACACACACACACACAAAACCCAAAGCATAGAAGACATATCATCATCATGGAAGCTGTAGTATGTCACAGTGTGTCCCACAGTACATCCCTCTGTCCACAATCTTCACTTGGAAATGTTCACTACAATGAGACAATCACAGAGATCCTCCTGCCTCTACCTCCCCAATATGAAGATTAAAGGTGTGCGCCACAATGCCTTGGCAACACTACAATGGTTTATTACTAGAGTATTGAAACAAACAATTTTGAACAATAATATCCATACCAAAAATGTTGAAAACCTGACTTTCTTAATATAATAGCTAAAAATAAAATAGAATTATTTTAAAATATCACAGTTACAAGTGAACTGTATAGATATCAGATCTTTCTTTCTTTCTTTCTTTCTTTTTTTTTTTTTTTTTTGTTTTTTGAGACAGGGTTTCTCTGTGTATCTGTGCATCCCTAGCTGTCCTGGACTCACTTTGTAGACCAGCCAGCCTTGAATTCACAGAGATCTGCCTGCCCTGCCTCTCAAGTGAAACAATTTTCATTTTAATATAAATAAAATAATAGACAAATGTAGGCTTTGAATGTATTTTTGATGTAATAAAAACAATCAAACAAACAAAAAACCTGGAAGTTACCTTCCCAAACTAGTTCACTGGAAATTGTTATATTTTATCAACCATTGAAACTACAGTGAAAGCCTAGCAGTGGTGGTACACAACTTTAGTTCCAGCTCAGGAGGCAGAGACAGGGACTTCTCTGAGTTAAAGTCTAGCCTGAGCTACATGATGAGTTTCAAGACAACCAAGGTTACATAGACAAAACCTGTTCTAAAAACCAAAAACCAAATCAGAACAGGACAAAAAAAAAAAGTTCACTGAAAAAAATATATTAAAGTATTTGTTGGCTGATAATAATTATTACTTTATTTATTATCACTTTTATGAGGTTAAACCACTAATCAATGCTGCATATTTTGCAAAACAAAGTGAATAATGCAAATTTCTCTCAAAGCAGAGATTTCATTAGTGGTTTGTAGTATGCTATTTGTTTTAAACCTGTAATTAGAAACATGCTCACTTGATCAGACACTGCCAAGTGCATTGCTCAACTGCAAATAAGCAATAGTTTCTAGCTCTTCCTCATTGACAACAGTGCTTTATCAAGTTGTTAGCAATATTAATGGGTACAGTGAGCATAGGATTTTTGGAAACTGTCATTTTGCTGAGTCATTTTCAGTGTTAGTGTTGACATCCTATTGGCTCAAATGGCAGTGAAAGAACAGTGATATCTCTACAGTAATCAAAAAAATGTTTTAAAAGCAGAAAAAATAACTGGGCAGCATGATGAACAGATAAGAATTCCTTACTAGTAATTAATATCCATTTCCTACTAGGAGAATATTCATGGATAGAGACATCAGCATTTTTGAATACTTTTAGCATCTTTACTTAAGATAAAAATTCTTGTTAATGTTAACAGAGAATATGGCATAGTTCTTGGGCAGAATATTGGATCTATTTTCCTTGTACCTCTACCTTTACCTGCTTATGTAAAGCTTGCAAGGTCACAAGAATGGACATTTTTCCTTCTCTTCAGTGAAGTGTCTATGCGAACTGAGATGATAACATCTTGTTAACATTATGGGTGATGCAAAAAGAATAAAAAAATCAGAAATATATTATTCTTGTCACTATCTACATATGCAATTTTGTTTTTCCTGTTTCTCACAGTAATTGAATATTATTTATTTGAAAGTTATATGCTGTTAATGTTATTTTATTTCCATTTATTAAATTTTTATAAACAATTAAAATAATCCAATTTTGAGTCTATTGCCCTGTGTTTAGTGCTTGCAATTTATAAGATAGTTCTTAAGTTCTAATAATTTACATTATTCTCTGACATACCTCAGCACAACCTGAAAATATGATGGAGTGGATATTTCCAACTTAAATTTACTCAGGCAATAATACAGTGATTTACAATGTGTTCAAAGCAAAAATATCTGATGAAATTTAAAAAAAAATTGTCTTGTCTGTACACAGTAATCTAATGTAGTGTATGATGTACACACATGTGACAGGCATCTCCTTATGCTTTAAGTATTTATTGACTTATACTAGAAATATTAAGATCCTAAAAGTTAATGATTCATTATAAATCAGCTTTAGAAAGAGAAGCGTAATTTTTTTTGCAAAGCATAAATATTTAAGAGACTTGCATCCTTATTGGAATTGGAGATTGGAAATCCACTCTGAAGAGTTAAGTGCAGTGCTGCTTACTGATGTCTGAGCATAGGGCGGAAACTTTTCCTCAGCAAACTACATTTTAGGGGTGGAGAGACAGCTTTGAGTTTAACGGTGTTTACTATTCTTCCATAGGATCAAGTTGTGGTTTTTAGCAACCAAGTCATGTATTTCACAGCTTCCTGTGACTCCAGATCCAGATCCATCATTCTCTTTTGGCTTCCCTAGGTATACACACACACACACACACACACACACACACACACATATACATACACACACTCATACACACAAATACACACATGTGACATACATATTTACAGGTGAACACACATACACATAATAATAAAATCATACTAAATCTTTAAAAAGACTGTATCTTTTTTACCTTTGATGTCTTTGAATTTTCCACACTTTTGTCATCTTTTTCTAACTACAAAACTTATGGCTTGAGCATTAGCAAGATTAAAATATAATTGTAAATAAAACATGATTATTAATATACAAAGGATTGTAGAAAGAGTGCAGCATGTACTCTTTCACATTAATACTAGCTTCATATAGTTATTTAATTTATCATAATGGATTATTGAATGTTATTCTTACCTTTTGCAGTGAAATGAATACTTCCAAAATAAGTCACACTGTTCATAAGTATGTAATGTAACATGGTGTTAATACAGAACAGGGCACCAAATAAGGCATAATATGAAATTCTGCTTGATTCCAATTTTCTATATCTAAAAATTAATATAAAGATAGAAATGAGTGAAGTAAATGATCAACATTGAGATCATCAGTCATAAATAGATTTAGTAGCTATAGCTTCTGATATAAAAATGATGAAAAGAGCTTTAATATAAATAATGATTAAGTAATAAATAAAACATTACTTGGTTACTGAAATGTTATTGTGTTTCCACATTTATGGGAAAAGATGGTAAAGTTGTATCAATAAACAAAGCATTAGAAAACAATAGATAGATTATAATCTTTTTTGGTAAATGCATGTACGTTTACATTCTTTGAAATACATAAAATCTTTTTGAAAATTCATAAAAGAAACACTCAGACATTTAATATTATACATAACACATAACATCTCTTCCAGCAAATTTAATTGTAAGATACTGTCATCTATGTTTATATTTCTTGTGTTTTTCTTTTCTTTTTCTTTTTGCTGGAAATGAATAAAATATCTTTATCATGATTATTAAATATGCATGTTTCTTTTGATAAAGTAGTTTATAACAGGATAAAATTACAAAAAAGGCAAGCTCTTAATGACTTATTTTAATTTATTGTATTTTTCTAAAATATTATTGTTTCTTTATCTGATGAAAGAGAATGTTTGGTAGTTAAATATAAAATACTTTATCTCCTACTGGGTGCAAATGAAACATTTATATAATTTCACAACCTACAATTTTAACACCAATAATCACGTCAACAAAAGAATTGGTTACATAACACCAGAAGAAAATATGGTATTGCATATCGAATTGTAAAAACAAGGGCCTCATATATGAAGGTCAGTTTTTCAGTATTCAAGCTTTAGCACAACATATTTTCATCAATTAAATTATTTTATAAGAAGTACTCTTTTATTCCTTTGTTGAAATGAGTTCTTATATTTTTCTTCAAGCAGAATAATCTTATAAAAATCTCACTTTTTCCCTTTTTGATAACTAGCTTATTTATTAATCTTTTATGATTTCTATATTTACAAACATGAAGATGAAGAATCAACAAAGAGATGTCGCAGGATATGAATTCTTTATTTCTTTTTTCTATTTCTATTTATTGAAAATATTTTTTTTTCATACAGCATATTTCGATTATGGTTTCTCCTGCTTCAACTTTTTACAGATCCTCCTCACCTTCCCTCACATCTGAATCCATACTCTTTCTGTGTCTCTTACAAAACAAAGAGGAATCTAAAGAGTAAGAGTACATTTAAAAATATATAAAACAAAATGAAACAACAACAACAAAAAAACCCAAAGCAAACAAACAGAAGAAAAGGAGTCACAGAAAATGAACAAGAAACACATATAGACATAGAGACATGTGTTCCAGAACACAGGGATCTGTCCTATAAAAACACAAAACTGGAAGCCATAATATATACAGAAAGGACCTGTAAGCTTTAAAAAATGCCCTTACAAATCACAAGACAAAGAGCACATAAAAATGCCATTGAGATCCTTTTGTGTTAGCCATCTACTGCTGGGCATGAAGAATGCTCTCCAGTGGTTTGCTTTTCCAATGAGACTCCCCTGTAGAGAATTAGCTTCATTTGTGAGTGGTTATCCATTGGAGATAGCTTCTGAGTTAGGGGTGGCTTGTGTTTACAGATCCTTTAAGCTCAGGGATGCTCTCTTGTTCACATCCATGCAGATCCTGTGGCCTTATATTGCTCCCCTTCCATGTCTCATTTAGGACTCAATGTTCCAAGGTCTCTCACTCTCTGCATATTGTCCAGATGTGCATTTCTTTCTGTATTTGTTCCCATCTGCTGCAGGACAAATCTTCTCTGATGATGGCTCATCAAAACATTGATCATGTTTGTCTTTCTGTTTTTTTTTTTTTTTAATCAAATATCTAACATATCCTTTGTCTGAGATAAAAATCTTAGGTTTGTCTTTAGTAGGCAAGAGTTTGGTCTCTCCCACAATATTTATGGCCAAAGAATATACTTGTTTTTTTCCACACTGCTGTGTAATTGTCATATGCAATTGCATTAAACAAGTAGAATTACACACATCCACCTCTGAGACCAGATGAAAAAACAAAACAATTGAACTATAAATGTCGTCAATAGGTTGATTTTATATATGCACACCTTTATTAAATTTGTATTTGGTATGTACATATTTTTCAATGAGTCAAAAATAGTCTACTAGTATCCTTAATAACTCTTATTATGAAAAATACAGCATGCAGAAATAATGTAATCCAGAACTTGGAGTAATCCCCGCCACAGTTCACTAGGATTTTCAGCAGTTATTGAAGTCCATGAATGTTTCGAGCTTTTCCTAAAGTCCCTCTGAAAACAGGTCTGTCCTTGAGGTGTCAGATTAACACTCCACTCTGAAGACAAATTGTTCATGGGAATACTGGCCATATGAGAACCATTAGATAGTGTGCTATGCATTCTTGAAAAATGAAAAATTCTAGGCAACATTACATTTTATAAATGCAAGATGTTTATTATTACAGTACTAGCCATAAGTGTTTAGAAACTGGAGAGAGTTCACGATGGTACCGACTAAGAACATATGCCTGTTGAGTTCACTGGAAGCGGAGCCATTGATTTTTGGCATTAAACAAAGGGTCTGGAAGCTATTATACATTTAGGTTTCTATGAGTATTTAATTATATCAATAGGAGGAGAACACAATTTCTGTTGTGTGCATAGTGACGAATGTCTCCATTTATTCACGTTACTACTCATGATAGACTGATGAGTTCAAACCAGATGCTTTACGTTTCTTACAATTTGACCAAATTATTCATATCATATTCTTTGGAAATTCAGAAGATAATCTCATGAGCGTCTCTGAAGGAACCTCACTCATAGAATCCGTTTATGGATTTCTCTAAGAAAAATAAACAAATTAAAACACATGTACATATACACAGTATTGTATATAAACATTTCTACTCCTTGAAGTAAACTGATAAATACTGTTACATTTCTCTTACCCTCATGCATTTTCTCAGGTTTGTCATTTTTCTACCTTTAAGTGATGTTTGCTTAGATATGTGATCATTGCTGTTTATTTTATGTTTGCCATTACAAGCTTAGATATTATCCATTAATGCAACTCAAAACCTGTTCTGTAAGAACCTTTCTCTCCATAGGATTGCAAGTCAAGCTGTATTTTTGAAAAATGCTAAAACACTTTTATGTGTATTAATGCCCTCATTAAAAAATGGCAATTATGTGATCTAATACATTTATGGATTAGTTTGACATAGCCATACTCCAGATGTGGGTCTGAATATCAACATATATCATAAACCATATGATTTTGTTGATTGAAAATTTAAAAATAAGCCCCTTGTTCAACAGATATTTTTATTTATTATGTATTTATTTATTTTACTTTATCAAAAATATATTTTATGTGTACCTATTACAGTTTATCTTCCAAGACTTCACCCAGTTTCACCCACTATATCTTCCCATCTAAATCCACTCCATTTCTATCTTTTCCTAAAAAAAAAACAAATACAAAAAAGGAATAAAATGGATTATATTTAACATTATATGATATGATATAATGTAATATAATATAATGAGATAAAACAAAAATAAACCAATTAGAAAAGGACAAAACACTCAGGATGAGCTTTTCTAGTTCCATCCATTTAGCAGCAAATTGCATGGTTTCCTTGTTTCTGAAAGCTGAGTAGTATTCTATTGTGTAAATGTACCACAGTTTTTTTTTGTTTTTGTTTGTGTGTTTTGTTTTTATATCCTCTCATCAGTTGAGGGACATCTGGGTTGTTTCCAGTTTCTAGCTATTAGGAATAAAGCTGCTATGAACATAGATGAGGAGATGTCCTTGTGGTTTGGTGAGGAATCATTTGGATATATACCCAGCAGTGTTATGACTGAGTCTTGAGGTAGAGCTATTTCAAGTTTTCTAAGATATCGCCAGACTGATTTCCATAGTGGATGTACAAGCTTGCACTCCCATAAGCAATGGAGGAGTGTTCCCTTTTCTCCACACCCTCGCCAGCATGTGCTATGATTTGAGTTTTTGATCTTAGCCATTCTCACAGGTGTGAGATGGAATCTCAGAGTCGTCCTGAGTTACATTTCTCTTGTGATTAAGGATGTTAGGCATTTCTTCAAGTGTCTCTCGACCACTAGAGATTCCTCTTTTGTGAATTCTCAAGTGACCTAACCTAGACCAGTAAGATGTATATGGCATGTATTCATTTATAACTGGATTTTAACCATATAGTGCAGGATAACTATCCTACTACCAACAGACTGAAAGGAACAGGAACACAGACTTTGTTACCTGCTAATGGGACACTTTGCCCTAGTGGAGCTGGCATGTAGACCCAGCAGTGCAAGAGGAAGCTTTTAGCCCTCATATGACTGCTGAACTGAGGGGGGCAGATATGTAGGGGCACCCTACATAGGAGAAGATAGGTGGGAGAAGGAGAAGAGGGTGGGAGAGTGGGACTGGGAGGGGTGGAGGGATGGAACTGTGATGGAGATATAACCTAAAGTAATAAATAAACATTTTTTAAAAAGTAAAATGTCCAATACTGTTTATAGGTAAAGTGTTGACCAGAGAAGTTATATGGTGAATTATCAAGGAATATTCTACTGGGAAGCAATTAGCCACAAGTGTAACTTGAAGTAATAAATAAACATAAAAAACTGAAAATTAAAAGACAAATCAAATAAACAACAACAACAAAAACAGAATAAAAAGCTCAAAAAAATACACAAAAACATATATAAACGTGGAGACAGACATGTTCACAACCTTAGGAATCACATAACAACACAAATCCTAACACCACATAGTAAATTAAAGAACCTTAAAATAGTCACTTTTTCACTTTCTGTTGGCCATCAACTGCTGGTCATCGGGCCTACTCTTAAAAATAGTTTGTTTCCTCCGTTAGACTCCCTTGGAAGAAAATAAATGTTAATTTGTAAGAGGTTACCAATTGAAGATAATGTCTGTGTTAGAGATGGGAATGTGTCTTCACTTCTATTTTCAGTCCTAAGATCCCATCGTGTAGAGATTTATGCTGCCAGTGTCCTGTGAGTTCATGTGTATGTTGATCTGAGAGGAATAAAAATTTTGGAGACCACCGTGGCAGGCAGTGGAGTCAGGCCAGCCACGCTCCAGGAACTGGCTAACCACAAAGCCAATGATGGTGAGGTAAGATTAAATTCATTCCTGAGAAAAACAGGTGTAGGATGTTTCCTGCTGACTAACTAATGGGCTGGTACAATCCACCTGCATTTCTCCTCACCCCCTTCAGTTATGGTAAACAATGGGTTGGTACATTCCACCTGTATTTCCCTGCCCCCCTTGGGTTGTGGTAAACAATGGGTTGGGCTGGTACTTTCCGCTTGTATTTCCCCTCACCCCCTTGGATTGTGGTTTCAATACTCTACTCTCCCCCAAATTGTCGTTGCGGCTCCTACCCCTGCATGGGATATGGGTGGTGCCCTCAGTGCACTAATTTCCCCCCCCCAAAAATAAACCTCTTGGGATTTCATCAAGAAGGTCTCTTGTGAGTTTTTGGGTGGCCATGATATCCTAAGTGTCGGGAGTCGGGAGACAGACTTCCCTCCCCCAGGTCTTTCAGATCCTTCGGTGTTTAGGCACTATTTCATTGTTGTTTTCCATCTCATCTAAACCTTACACTTTTTCTGCCACTACTTGCATGGGGTTCTCTGAGCTTTGAGGGGGCAGATATAATGGATATATCTTGTCTTTTTATGAGACATTGCTTCTGTGAATTAAAGGAGCAAATTTTAATTAAATATTTTCCAGTAAATGGATAGATAATACTTAGATGTCCTGAGGGCACAATGTATTTACATATCAAATGAATGAACAAGTGAATGAATGAATGAGATTATGGAAGACTCCAAAATTAAAATATACATTTTAAAATGACATAGCATTTTGTCAGTGTTCTGTTGTGAAGAGACATCATGACCTAGGCAACTCTTAAAAAAAGAAAGCATTTAATTGGGGCTTGCTTAGTGTTTCAGAGAATTAGTTCATTATTATCATGGGGGCAAGCATGGTAACACAAGGGCAGACATTGTGCTGGAGAAGCAACTGAGAGTTCTACATCTAGATCTGCATCAGGCAGCTGGAAGAGAGGCACTGAGCTTGGCTTGGGCTTTTGAAAGGTCAAAGTCCTCCCCCAGTGGCAGTCTTCCTTCAGTAAGGCCACATCTGTTCCAACAAGGGGAATCCTAATCCTTCTCAAGTAGTGCCACTCCCTGATGACTAAGCATATATGAGCCTATAGAGGAGGGGGTCATTCTTTGTTTGTTTGTTTTTTACTGTTTATTTATTACTTTAATTTACATATCCATTTCAGTCCCCACCCTCTACCGCTCTGGACCTACCCTCTTACTCTCATCCTCTCCCCTTTCTCCCACCTATCCTACTCTTCCAGTGTGAGGTGCCCTACAGGGTTTCTCTGGGTAATCTTGGTTGTGACTTTTCTGGAATTTGCTCTGTAGACCATAATGGCCTAACATTCAGAGATCTACCTCTAGAAGTAATGGGATTAAAAGAATGCATCAACACTGCCTGGGGTCTTTTTTTTTTTTTAATTCAAACTACCACAATGTTCAAAACAAAATGGAATTCTATTTATCAAGAAATATAATCTCACTTAAAATTCCAGAATTGTATGTTCCATGTTCTTCAAAATTTAGATGTTTTTGTTGTTTTCTTTTTTAAGATTCTCATTGTTTGGAATCTAGAAAATCTTCCTTATTCTTTTACTCTCTTGATTTGACTTCATGTAGACAATGAATCTCACAAAACCAGTTATCATGGTTTCAGAGTCATTTTATTTAGCACAACAAATATGTAAGTGCAAGTTTTAAATCTCAGAAAGACTTATTGAGTCTTGAATAACAAATGAATTCAACCCTGGTGTACTGAAGAATTGATTCATCTACTTAAAGTGAGAATTTACTGGTGAGTTGTTCACTTCAAATTTTGAATTTTTCAATCACATTCTTAAAGGCATTTAAATATATTTATGGAAAATCAAGAAATAATGAATTGTAAGATAATTCATGATGATGATTACCATTATAAATAAAAATATAATAGTTGAAAGATTGAGGTAGGCAGATAACTACTGAGTCAATCCACACTACACATGAAAGCACTTTGACTGAATACTATATGGGCACATAGGCAGTGCATCATCTCAAATCATATCAGTGATAACAATACAAAACAATTTTAATAAAATGCTCAATTGTTTATCTAATCAGATATCAAATGTCACAAATAGCATTTTGCATTTGAAAAATTATGTTGAAGTTCCAGAGAATAAAATCACTGCTGTATAATATTCACAAACTATAGTCAAGTTGTCTTTTAAAAAACATTTCGTTTATAAATTTCTATTTACTAAATGAAAAAATTGCTGAATTATAGCTTTGATTATCATAAAGTAATTAAATGCTGATGTTTATATTTTAGTGTTTCAACTTTGAAATTATGATGTAACATCACAATAGTAAAACACAATGTGAAAATGAAAGACTCTGACCTGTAGTACACTTTCTCCACTGTGAAGATCTTCAGTTTCCACTACTCTGTTTACAATGAAAAGGACTAATTATTTGTTTATTTTTGGCTCATCTTTCATAATATTTTGCAAACCTCAAACTTAAAAAGTGGTAAGTATTAAATGACATTGGAGGATGGATATAGGATGTGCCTAGGATGATGGGTAAAAAAGGAAAGAGAAAAGAATGAATGAATATCATAAAAATGTGTACATTTTCTGTGTAGCCTTTTGGTTTCCCAATTACAACTAATACAAGCCTCTGAACTTCCATAAGATCCTCAATCAGGAATGTGCTCTCTTTGCTTTGCTTTGTGCTCCTTGTATACGATTAGCACGATAGAGACTAACAGCATTGACATGCACTGATTGCTGTCTTCTCTGTACACTGGGCAATTGTCCTGGAGGGCTTTAAGAAAGTTAGGGATTGTGTCCTCAGTCCAAGATTTCAATGCAATTTATATGACCATGGTTTCTTTAAACAGCAATAGTTGTAAATTACCAACCTGAAGCTCAAAAGGAAGAATGGAGAGATAGAAAGAAAATTTCACTAGAGCTATTAGTTAATTTTAATAGGTACACCCTTAAGTATTTTTAAAGTATTTTCATATTAAACATGCTTTGCTTTGCCTTGTAATCTGACACTTTGAGCAAAGCTCTGGCATTGATCTAAAGTACAGAAATTCACACATAAACAAAACAAAACAAAAAACAGCAAAACCATACTTGACTGTGTCACAATATGCTTTGATACTTCCTGATACACATCAGTTCTTTTGTTCTAGTGGTTGAGGCACTGTTGATAAAAACTACATGAAGCACCAAAGCATAGGGATTTTCACCTTGAAGATCTGTGGAGAAACTTCTCAAGGGAACACATACGCAACTCATCTGCACATAGAAGAAGAGCTGCAATGTCCTCATTACTCTAAATGCAGGGAGTCCCAGGGAAGGCTCTGGTTAAAGAACATTTTGAAGATAATAAAAATATGCACTTATGATTCACAAAGAAGAGTGTGAATGAAGGAATTTTCAGTGAACTGATGCTTTCTGGAGTTTTTGAAACATCTTATTATTGTGTTTCATGGATAACACATGACATTGCCAATCAGGTACTGTACTATGGTAATGCATGCCTTTTCTTCTTGGGACTTTCAGCATGTAATCTAGGTCCTGATTACATATAAAATGTGTTGAAAGATTTCATGCATTTAAAAGCATGGTAGGCACCTGATTGGCTTTTTAGGAGTGTGTATTTTTTCAGTTGTGAATTCATCAATGGATTGATCTATTACTGGAGTTATATTATTTTGAGGTGAAGTACTTAGAAGGGGATCTCTGTTGGAGAAGATAATTCTCTGAGGCCATTCTATTGAGGGCCGTATGTCATCCTTACTCTCTTTCAGTCTTTCTGCTTGTTCACCATTATGTGATTCTCCTCTTCTGTAATAAGGTCATGGTACCATGATATTCTGCATTGCCTCAAACTCAGTGGAATGGATTCACCTAAGGGAAGCCTCTGAAACTGTGAGTCAAAAATTAGTCTTTCCTATTTTGATATGTGTCTCCCAGATTTTATCATGATGTGAAATCTGACTGAAAAACATTTTTATATTTCTAATTTCTTCTTTCCTCTCTCTTTTCCATTTCACTTCCCTCTTTTCCATGATCATTTTTCTTTCTTTCCCTCTCTCTTTTTTTATTTTTAGGTGGGATCTTGTTTTTCTAACAAGCTTTTCTTGAAGTCACTGTGTAGAGTAGACTGGGCTCTAAGTTAGGAAGATCTTCCTTCTTTAGTGTCCTGAATGATATACCATCACATCTGACTTGTTTTCTAGCATCTTCTTCCTGATCCATGATGGAAGAATCTTGGAAGAATGAACTAGTCTCTAACTCCAAAGTCCCATTGGACTCCAAAATATTACTGCAACAATGACTTTGCTCATCCCTAAGTAAGTATTACTATTTCAGGTAAGTTAGTGTGAAAATGAAATAAAATAATGAATATAAAAGTAGATACCAGTATATAATCTCTAAATTGACTAGACTATAAGAAAATGTTCTCCGCAACATTACTCATCTTTTCTAAGTACCTAAGTATGCCATAGGACACACTTAATATTTTTACTCAAAACATGAAAAAGAAAGTCTAAATTACACAAGATGGATTTGCGGTGGCTGAAACTAAAACTCAAATTAAATTAAAATTTCACACTAAAGCAATACAAAAATGCATCTCATTATTTTGCATTCCTATTTTCTGGTCCAACTTTAGATTAAGAATAACATCTGGATTAAGTAAAACAGAATACATGTATGAACAATGTGTACATGAGGATCATAAGTCATTGAAAATGTTCAGAAAGTTAACATACATTAAACAACACAAAAACCTACTACAAAGTATTAAAACTGTCTATTAATGGAAAAATATTACTGTTTAAATTCAGAAAATAGTTACCTGTCGGGCAGTATGAGACATATAAGAAAGAGGTTTGAGAGTACTGAAAGGCCAATGTGAAAAGATAAAGCATAAACCAGAGAGAAAGATACAAAACTATTTCATTTCCAATGGGTTACCAGTTAGATGACAGATATTACCAAATACTAAAAGGTATTAATCTAGGCTAGTAAAATGTTCCAGCTCTTTAAATATTTTCTCAGTCTCATTCTCTTTTGATGCATTTTCTACTCCCTGGAAGGATGATGCCAGGGCATAGATCAAAGACTTGAAAAAAATGTCAAAACCAAACAAAATTACCCTCTTCTCTCTACAGTGATCATTCTTTCTCTGGTATTCTAGGAATTTAGATAACTCTTTTTACAGACATCTATTATTTACTGTGCCTTGGGGAAGAGAAGTGCTTTCTTCTTAAGTGTTTATGGCAGAAAAGTATAGTTTTCAGCAGACTCCTTAATGTTATTCCTTACACATGTACCTTGGAAGAGCAGAGTTGACAGCTTCATTATTAAAATCTAAGTCACTTGCTAAGAATTGTGTCATTTCAGACATTGCTGGAACAGAGTCCTAGCATTTTTTAATAGTTGTGACTCCTTCTTTGTGATAGGATGAATATGCTTTATTTGGTTGAGTTTCATTGCATAGCTAATTCCATCATTAAGTGTGTGAGGCTAATGCCAAATATTCTGGGAATACAAATACTATTTATTAGGGGAGTAGGAGGGAGAAGAGAAGCAAAAGGGGACAAGCAAAGATAGAGCCATGATTCTCGTAATTATTTCCAACATTCTAGACTGTACTATTTTTGTTACATACCTTCTCTGAACCTATGTAGCACATTCCCATTTCTAAAATGAAACAAGTCTTTAATAACTTGACCACTGTCACCTAACAAGTATGAGTGCTATCACTCGTTAAGATATATGACCCTTCAAGTGTCTCTCAGCCACTAGGGATTCCTCCTTTGTGAATTCTCTGTTTAGCTCTGTTCCCCATTTTTTTTATTGGATTATTTGGTTTCTTGGCATCTAATTTCTTAAGATCTTTGTAAAAATTGGATATTAGACCTCTGTCAGATATGGGGTTGGTGCATCCTTAATTATCAGAGAAATGTAACTCAAGACAACTCTGAGAGTCTATCTCACACCAGTCAGAATGGGTAAGATCAAAAACTCAAATGACAGCACATGCTGGCAAGGTTGTAGAGAAAGGGGAACTTCTCCTCCATTGCTGGTGGGAGTGCAAGCTTGTACAACCACTATGGAAATCAGTCTGGTGATATCTTAGAAAACTTGGAATAGCTCTACCTGAAGACCCACCCATAACACTTCTGGGTATACATCCGAATGATTCCTCATCAAACCACAAGGAAGTTTCCTCATCTATGTTAATAGCAGCCTTATTTGTAATAGCTAGAAACTGAAAACAACCCAGATGTCCCTCAACCGAGGAATGGATAAAAAAAACTGTGGTACATCTACACAATGGAATACTATTCAGTCATCAGAAACAACGAAATCATGCAATTTGTAGCCAAATGGATGGAACTAGAGAAGCTCATCCTGAGCTGAGTAAGCTAACCCAGACTCAGAAGGTTACCATGGCATCTATTCACTTGTAATCAGATTTTAGCCATATAGTACATCACAACTATACCAAAACCAATACACCAAAGGGAACAGGAACATAGACTTTGTTACCTGTCAATGAGACACTTTGCCCTAGTGGGGCTGCCTTGTAGGCCCCCAGTGTATGAGGAGGTTCTTGGCCCTCATATGATTGCTGAACTGGGACGGGGGACTGATATGTAGGGACACTCCTCTCCAGAGGAGTGGGATGGAAGGGATAGGGGGTAGAGGGTGGGAGGGTGGACTAGGAGGGGTGAAAAGAGGACACTGTGATGGAGATGTAACCTGAAGTAAAAAATAAACATAAAAAAAGATATATGACCCTTCATTTTTCTCTTAGTAGTTTTATAATTTAGTTAAGGAAATTATTCACTTTATTGGCTCAATAGTATCTTCTTGGGAACTATTATTTGATATTTACTATTCATTCCTCCAAACAAAATCTATCTTTGTGTTTCTTATTTTTGACAATACTTCTAATGAACATTCAGCCATGCTCTTCTATCACCTAAACTATCAACCTTGAACATCAGGTCAGCAAATGTTGGTTTTGTAGAGGACTTAAGTTTGTGTCCCATTACCCACGTTGGTTGCACAATCCTTGCAATTTCAGCTTCAGGGCTTCAGATTCCTTCTTTTAGCCTCTGCAATCATCTTCATTTATATGTACTTATCCACACGCAGACACATACACATAATTAAATAGAGTTTTAAAACAAATTAAAATATCAAGTTTGGCTTTGTTTGCTTTTTTTCTAGTCGGGAAGGAATTTCAAAGGGTTCGTTCACTTGTGGGTAATTCTCTAGCTCAGGTATCATCTCATGCTAACAGCCCAAATGGGCTACCTCTGAATCCAGCTATGCTGCCTTGCTGTACCTACTGTGCAACCACGTGCTCTTAATGACTGTCTGTCCACGGACAAAAGCTACAGCAATGTGAGAGTGGCATTTTCTTTGAGAAGATTTAGATCCAGAGATACAGAGGCTTTGGAGCTGTAGTAAGGAAGGCTCTGTTCTCTCTGGATCTGGCTTTATTTGCTTGGTCTTACACATAATTTGAGGAACGTTGAGTCCTGGCTCTCATCCAGTAAAGAGTGTAAGTCAACATAATTAGCCAGAAACAAACAGTAGGAGTGGTAAGAGGAGTGAATGGTCATACCAGATTCTATTTAACCAGTGGTGACACCATAATAAATCATTTCTTCCTGAGACTGTTTGCTAAAGAGATTGCCAGGAACCCTTTCCGTGCAGTGATGGGTGCTGTCTAACTGACCCTTCAGTGATTATCTGACTCCAAATGGGTGGGATTTTCTGTTGAAACACAGTCTAAATTTTTGACCTTGAATAATCAACATTCTCCATTTCCACCTAGGAGCCTAGGTAACACAGGAAGGATTAGACAAAAACAGAAGTAAAGTGAGGAAAAAAGTTTTATCAAG
The DNA here is from genome assembly GCA_907164525.1 of Lophiomys imhausi. Taxonomy (NCBI): domain Eukaryota; kingdom Metazoa; phylum Chordata; class Mammalia; order Rodentia; family Muridae; genus Lophiomys; species Lophiomys imhausi. The sequence goes on from CAJQZJ010032738.1 coordinate 236,225, forward strand.
TAGTTACAGTGGTGGTTTTCCTTGCTGAAGATTCAGAGTGGCAATGAATGACAGAAGCCCACTGATTTAGGCATTTACAGGCATGTGATCACACAGACATCCTGGTTAAACCTAGTGAGTCTCAAAACAATCAAACAAACACAAGCCAATAAGATATGAATCTGAGAAAGAAACATGTTGGGAGGAAGAAGGTTAATGTAGATTGATTTTTCAGTGGGTTAAAATAGGAATATGATAGCATAGTGTCTGTTGAACCATAACTGTCATGGATTATAATTACAGCATAATAAGACACTGTTTTATGTAAGGAATGTATTGTTTAGAATGTGAAGATACAAAATAATACCGAGAACACTACTTCCTGACAAGAAATACTTTAAAGGTCCTTGACTTTTACAGCCTTGCTCTGTGGATCTCCCAGGTCTACAGGATTAATAAATCACTTTTATATCATATCCCTAAGGTTTGGTTTTATATTCAGATTTGTTTTTTCTAATATATCACAATTGTTATATATATATGTATTATAATTAATAATATCATAGTGACTTTGGGAGATTTTTGACACGTTTCATTTTAGTTAGAGATAGGTGATAGAGAAGTTGCAATGCCATTAGTTGTGTAGAGCTTTTCTTTTTCCAGTAGTACTAGATAATGTTTACTTTTTAATTCTGGATCTTCTATTCTCTTTTAGAAAAGCAGTATTATAAAGTATATTCCTTGTCCTGAAAACACTGGGCAATGCTCAAACAAACTATGATAGAAATTAATTTGAAGAGGAAAACAAAACAAAACAAAAAAAAACAATCAAACAAACAGATGAACAAGCAAACAAAAAGAAGTCCCATTACTTCCTAGTCATCAAACAATGGACAGAGTTGTTGTTAAAATGCAGTTGTTTTACATTTTGCAACAATATTTTGTTTATTCCTGATTCTGACTCCCTTTCCTTTATCCATACACAGAATCACTTTGATGTGTCTGTTTGAGATTCTGAGTCCAACTCCTAATATGGAAATATCAAAACAAAACTGTATCGTGGGTAAAGGTGCTTCCTGTCAACTTTGACAAAGTGAGTTTGATCCTCAAACACACATGGCAGAAGGAGAAAACCAGCCCTGCAAATTGACCTCTGATCACCATCCATCTACGTGCTTCCTCATTAAAATTAATGAGCAAATGAATAATATATACCTAAAATATTTAAAAACACCTTTATTCCTCTTTAAAAAGTAAAATGTCCAATACTGTTTACAGATAAAGTGTTACCAGAGAAGATATATGGTGAATTATCAAGGAATATTTTACTGGGAAGCAATTAGCCAAAAGTGTGTTCTTATATAAGTCATGCCTATAACTAAAATGCTGAATTCTGAGAGTAGATCTGTTATAAGTCATAATCACCTATCCACTCTTCTGATCACGAGGGAGAAAAATATATTATTTTTAGGGAGAAAAATTCCAAACTTACTAAAGACCCACTGTGATCAGAGGATATGCTCCATAGTCACTAAATGTATTTGTGAGCATGTTTAGACAGGAAAGCTATGGAAAAGGCTGACCCAGCCCTACTTGACTCCAGCACTGATTTCTCCCAACACTTAATGCAAATAACTGTTTTTTTTGTGTATGTATATTGTATGTGTGTGTGGTGTGTGTGTGTGTGTGTGTGTGTGTGTGTGTGTGTGTTTCTCCCAACACTTAATGCAAATAACTGTTTTTGTAGTGTGTGTATATTGTATGTGGTATGTGTGTGTGTGTGAGAGAGAGAGGGAGAATATATATATTCATATTCCCCAAAATATACCTAGAATTTATTTAATTTAGCTCATTTTCACTCTGGTGCAAATCTTCTGCCTATCTTGGTAGACTACTCTGCTGACCAGTCTGATTTTACTGTTGTCCATTTCTGGACACAGTGGAAATTCAAACATGTAAAGTCAAGAGGTGATGTTAGTAGTGTCAAACTCTCTTGCTTGAGGGTGCCATTCTAAGTCTAACTGTGGGGCTCTGCACTGTGCTCCCAGATGGTCCTTGATCTCACTTCCTTCTCCATGGCTTTAGTCATAGCCTTCCTCCTATGGTCAAGGAGGAAGTTTGTCAAAGCTCTGCTGTCAGAGTACAGTTCCTGAGATATGATGAGTGTCTCTGAAGGCACATAGCTTTTTCCAGTTAGGAAAGCATATTGGAATTTGGAGCAAACTCATCCTAATGATTCTTCCAAAATAGTCTCTGGCACTCTCAAATGTCAGTGACTTTTCATTGCTTATCTCAGCTTTATATTCTTCCAACTTTTCATTAATTTCAAAACTTATTGTATGTTTTATTTATTCACTCATTTAGAGATATCCCAACAAAACTGCATATTTCCCTACTTACAACACTGAGGAAGGTTGCATGTCTAGATTTGCTTTTCAGAACAGCATTTTTCTCCTCCTTACTTCACTTATTTACTTTGTTGCTTGGTTTCATTTTCAGAAATAAAGTCTCCTGTAGTCCAGGTTCGTTCGCCTCAAAATCACTTTGTCCCTGAGATGACCTTGAACTCTTAGTGCTTCTGCCTTCACCTCCACTCCAGTGATTACAGGAAGGATTCACCTTGTTTAGCAATTCTTTGGAGTTTCTGAGACAAGGTCTTATGAAAACCACACTGGCTGGCTTCAAATGTACTGTAGCTCAAGATGGTAAAAAATTCCCAATTCTACAGCTTCAGCTTTCCAATTTCTGGGGTTACAGACATGTATTCCAGCCAACTATAAGAAAAGCAGTTAGAGGATGCGTAGTAGGGCCTCAGCACCACTTGGAGGTCAGTTTGAAATATTATACTAGGGCCGGGTGGTTGGGCCAGTTGGTGAAGTGCGTACCATGCAAGACTGAGGACTGCAGAACTCACTGAAGTCGAAGTTTTTGATTCTAAAGACAGGAATTCCTGGAACTTGCAGGGGCAGTTAGTTTAACCAATCAGTGAATTCCAGGGCTAATGTGAAACCCAAAAAATAAGATGGTATAAGATAAAAAACAAAACAAACAAACAAAAAACAAGTATCCTGATGTTGACTTCTGACCTCTACATACATGTAGAGACTTAACACACTTGTACACGTGTACCCATGTATACACACACTAAATAAATAATAAATAAATAAAGTATTCTGCTCTACACTCCCATTTAATGCTGGAGACATTGCTTCAGATGTAAAACATGCACTCTTTTTGTTTCTGTGGCTTCTTCAATTGCAAATCTGTTAGAATTCTCAGCATCTTAAATACCTGAATACTTCTTATGAAAGAATTTATTGTATTTAGTATCTAATTTTAAGCCAATTTTCTTAGTTAAGGAATACATTAAAGTTTCTTTTTTATAAGTTAAATGATATTCCTCCTTTCAGTTTTTTTTTAAATAAATAAACTTATTTATTTGTTGCTTCAGATTACATCTCTATCATATTGTCCTCTTTCCCCACTTCCCAGCCCCTCCTTCCCACCCTCTACCCCCTAACCCTTCCATCCCACTCCTCTGGAGTGGAGTGTCTCTACATAACAGTCCCTCGTCCCAGTTCAGAAGTCATATGAGGGCCAAGAGCCTCCTCATATACTGGGGGCCTATTTGTCTAAGTTTAGAATTTCTTAATATATTTGGATAGCTATGCTATGTGAATATTTATGAGTCAATGTGGATTTTTTTTAAAAAATACATTTTCCTCTAAGAAAACAAAAGTATTAGATCAGAACCTTGCCTAACCTTTGAACTTAGAGGCCTTGCTTATATGATGAAAGGCAATAAGACAGAGAAATCCCAGACTTACTCTTCTGGGATAGTTTTTTTTTTTTTTTCAAATAAGATGAGACAAGGGAAAGAAAGAAAAGCAAGCAAGCAAGCGAACAAACAAAAAACCTACTGGTGATTGTGATCAAGAACCAAATCAACAAGAAGCAGACAAACTCAACTAGGCTTCGTCCATATTTGAATTCGTAAATAGTCACATCATCCAGGATATTTCTCAGAAGGCTCCACAGCCTTTTAAGTCATTTTTGCTGTGTTGGGAGACACATCTTATTCTAAAAGTGTGCATCCCTGGAAGACTAACACAAAGAGAGAAGTATAAATTTAATAAAAAGGAATACTAAATTTGTGGGTCTTTCCATGTAGAAGGAATGGTACTTCAAAAACCTCATCTGTTCCTGGATTTCTCGGTGGGGAACTTTGACCCTCAGTCTTATTTCAAACGTCTTAGTTTACTCACCAGACCCAGTTATATACAAGAAGCCAGACCCAGTGGTACCATGAGCTAAAACACTTAGGGATAAGACAAATTTATTTTCTGATTGTTCTATTTTACTTACTGGTAAAAAGCAAAAAAAAAAAAATAATAATTTTAAACACATTTTGATTTATCAACTTTTGGTTTGGGTATGCAGCTTAATAGTAAAGTATTTGTTCAGTATACAGAGGGACCACTGTTCCACGTCCCAATTTACACACCTGTGCACTCCCACACACGTGGAAGAAATAAACCTGAATGATGCATTGAAAAGCTACTGGCATTGAAAGGCTCATATAAGAGTCCTAAAGATGAGCCTGCATCAAATTCCACAATGCCTTTTTAATGAGAAAAAACTATGTGCCTTAAGGGAATCTCATCATAGCTCATGTACACACACACACACACACACACACACACACACACACACACATAGCTGCAAAACACAGGCGTGCACGCACAGACACACACACACACACACAGAGAAACATACACATACACAGAGAGAGAGAGAGAGAGAGAGAGAGATTCACCAGCATGCAAATACCCAGACACACAGAGGTACAGAGACATACACACATATAAACAAGCAGAGTTAGACTTCTTATCGTTTGTATTTACAAGTAACAAAATACTACTTTTAACAAAATAATAATGTTTCAGGTAAGTAAAAGTTAAAAACGGCAAAAATAATCAAAGTATGGTTTAGAAGTTTATTTTATAAAAAAGTTTGAAACACGAGAAAATGTAGGAAATCTTTTTAAACAACAAAGAAATCATTAACAGAGCTTAGTTTATCTTTATGTAATTTCAGTGAGGTTTCACTTGCTCCAGGCACAAGAAGACATCTTCAAGAGACTCTCCAGAGTGCCTGCTAGCTCTCTAGCCTCCCAACCTGATTTCTCTCTGTCTTCCTTACCGATGTCTCTTTGTGGAATCACAACTCCCAGCATGGACGTTCACAGCACTCCCAAGTCTCCTTCTGGTTTTCATTTGTTTATGACCTTAAACCACTACTGACTTTAAAGTCTTCAGCATAAAACCCAATTTGTGCTTTTATTCATTTACAACAGATGGGGTCAGAGTGAAAAGGGGGGGCAGATTATAGTTTCCCTTTTTTGTAGCCTTTTTATTAAAGTAACTTGCATCATATTTATAAAGATCACACGTTTTTTCCCCCCTAAGATGTGTTTCCTTATAAAGGATACACACTTCATTTTAGAACAGCGTAGTAAGCAATAAACCTGGCCTCTCAAAGTCTCTATAAAAAGTTATAGTCAAACTCACCTTCACCTTAATCACAGCCCCCGAACCTAATAGCTTTCCAGACACACACAGGCCTTTGGAGGATGAAATTCCAAAGGCCCGTGCTGTAGTTGCAGATGCTGAGAACAAACTGCATTAACAAAAGAACCAAGCACTCTTGTATACCAAGGTGATGGAAGGGATAAAAGCATTACCGCTCCTTTTCACTAAAAATTATTCTGTCAATCTGCCAAAGGAATGGTAGTCCTTAAAAGTCCTTTTACACATATGCTGCTGCTAGGAATATACTTAGTAATTGGTCAACAGAAATGTAATCTTCATTTTCTTCCAGTTCTTACTATAATCTAAAGGGAGATACTCAGAAAAAGGCAGGGAGAGAAGAATCATTCATAGTAAATGTATTGTAGACTAGTGATGAGGAGTGTGGGATGAGTAGAGAGCCTATCAAAGAGGGACAGTTTAGGAAGAGGAAGCACACATTCAAATACCTAAGTTTCTTATCTTTTATGGTCTGTGGGCTCTAGGCTCCTGAATAGACTTTTTTAAGCTTAATTTGTAGCATGGGAAGCTTTACGTGATAGGTTGTGTTGGTTTGGTCAGGTGAGGCTTGAGTTGGGTCACTGGACACATATTCAGGGTAAGGATTATATGAAAAATATTGTTAAAATCCAGTCAACTTAGCAGTTTGCATTTTATATATGTAGGAGAGAGAGTGTGTGTGTGTGTGTGTGTGTGTATAATCAAAGAAAAAAAAGACATGAATTTGAGAGAGAGTAGAGGAGATTCATGGGGGTTGGAGGAAGGAAAAGGAAGGTGGGAATAATGGAATTATAATTTTCTAATAATAAAATATTTATTATAAAAACAGTCAAAGAATAACTAACAGGACATTTTCCAAAGTTTATATAAAAGACAAAATTATGTTTTCCTATTTTATAGGAAAAAAACAGTATTTCAGTTTTTTTTCCTAGTTATTCTTTTAGGGTAACTGGTAGGATACAAACAAACTTATAGACAAATGTCTTTTAGTGATAAATGATTTGAGAAAGTTTAGATATTAAAAACTATAACAGATCTGGCCTCACATAAGCTCAGTTGCCTCATAAGCCAGATGACCTGAATCTGATCCCTGAAACTCATGTTGGACAGAGAGAACCAACTTCTCAAAGTTGTCCTCTGACCTCCACACACATGGGCAAAATAAAAACTAAAAAGTAATATAAAAGCCATAAAAGAAAAATAAAAGGATAGTTATTCCACCTTCAATTCAATTCATTGGTATGCTTTTTAAACAGTATTGTTTTGTACAACACAGTGGTGACAGTGTCAGATATGATTAAGAAAGTGAAGGCTAACCCTGAAGATTGTGATTCTGCATTTATTTATAAGAGAAATGACAAAAATTAATTTATATGTTATTTCTTAAGTAAGATGCTTTTAGTGAGGAAATAGCAATTCAGAAAAGAAATTTAGAAAATAAATGTAAAAGAATAATGACATAACAGTGAGAGGCCCTATCTCAAAAACTATTGGAAAGAGGTGCTCAGGAATGCACACAATGCTGATCTTTGGGATCTACATTCAGGCCCACAGTCATGCACACAGCACACACACCCCAAAACTTTTAAATACATGCATACATGCATGTATGCACAACATACACACAGAAATTATAATACTATGCCCATTCTCAAATCTGATACATCTAATAATATATGAGTAGAGAAAATGCCTCAATAATTTTCAAAGATACTCCTTTTAACAATTTCAATGTTTCCTAGTACTTTATATTCTCTACCACATATATCTTATTAATTTAATTACAATATAGATAGCTTTTCTTTCCAGTATTTCCTATTTACATATTACTTCATAATTATATATATATTTATTTTTAAGTATTTTTACTTAAAAATATATATATTCTTATATATATTCTTATATATATAATATATATGTAACACATATATTATATATATTCTTATATATATAATATATGTAACAAATATTACATAAAGTAAATATATATTACATAATATATATCTAATTATATATATATTAGATAAATACTTTTTTCATCAGTGGGCCATTTGGAACAAGGACTAAGCAAGAGGTTGTCAGGTCATTCCACAGAGTGTAGATGTTGCTGAATACTACTATATTTTTCTATAAATTGTTTCTGCCATGGTGCATTTCCATTGTTGATGTATGAATGTGCTGTCCCCATCCACAGTGGATGCTGCTGAACTTTTGGACTTTATCCAAATTAATATGTGAGAAATTCTATCTCAAGCTATATTTCCTTTGCAAGTTTATTATTATTAGCAAAGCAGAATATCTTTTCATATTTTAAATATATTTATATTTCCAGTTTATTTGTGATGTTTGCATATTTTGCTTGCTTTTCAATAATGTAAGTCTTCATTGTTTTTAGGAAGTATTGATGCATTGCATACATTATTCTTCATTAATTGTGAAAAATAGAAATTTATATTCCAGATTTCCATTTACCTTTTATACTTTGCAATGATGGTTGTTTGTTAAAAATGTTTTTACATAGCAACAGGTATCTATATTTCCCATCTTTTTTCTTTAAATCAAGCCACAGTTTAGTAAATACTACCACCCTAGATGCACAATTCATAGGCAAAAATCCATGCATATTTTCTTCAGGTACTTGTTAAACTTTTTTTTTTAATTACACTATGTGTCTGAGCTTTTTGCCTGCATGTATGTCTATGCACAAGAAGTCAGAAGAGGGCATCCGATCTGTTGGAGTTCCAGTTATAGATGGTTGTGAACCTCCATTGTGGGTGCTGCAATTCAAACTTAAGTCCTCTGGAAGAGCCGTCAACACTCATGGCCACTGAGCTGTCAATGAAGGACCTAGACTTTCTTTTTTTTTTTTTTTTTAATGGATTTTTACTATTTATAATGTATTCTAGGTAAACTCTGGAGGGAGGCTAACTCTAAATTTGCTTTTTCATGGTTATCTCCCTGTATAATCTCAATTATTAAAAACAGTTTTCACTAAGTTAAGATGCCTTTTTATCTTACACAAAATTTTATTGGTAATTTGAGCAGTCTCTGGAATTTATGCTTGAAGATATGCTTTATTATGACACTAACATTAAAATCTAGGACAGTCATCTAAAATTATGTGTTTTCTTTCAGTTGTAGTCATCTCTATCATTTTATGCTTCATGGTTCATTTTGTTTAGTATGAAGAAACTGCATGTAACAAGTTTATATAGTTCAAGTGGAACATTTTTTACTGGAATAATCACTGAAATTATATACTTCATAATTTATAAAATTTTGTAATTGTTTTTGAAGAGGTTGAATATTATGTTTCTCACTTTGTTGTAAGAGCATTGATTCACAGTAAAAACATAGTACCAGCTAGTGCAGCATGCTGAAAGTTAGGACACTGTTTTCCTTTACCTGACACTGCGTAATACACAATTTTCTCCTTTCCCAGTCATTTCCAGTAGGAAGAATATTAAATCTGCTTACCTCAATCTAATGATGAGTATAATAAGCTACAATATTATGTGATTATATTTGTTATTCTGAAATATATCATCCTTATAAACAATTTTGCCATAATTTTATGAAGTATGAGAGTCGGAACTCAGTGCGTAGCTTAAATACCTAGTCTAAGGTAATATATTAAAAGATAAGTGTTGTATTATCTCCAGCTATTAGGAAGTTAAGGGGAATTTACTTTCAGCTGCAGTGTTGAGAACAGTTTCTTTTCTCTCAATCTTGCTAAAAGTTATTTGAAGTATTTCTTTAATTACTTTTGTCACTATGACTAATATAACTTAAGGGGGAAAATGGTTTCTTTTGTCTCATGGTTTAAGGAAACCAAGCCTATCTTTGGTTAGCTGTAATGGTGGAGCATGGGACAGTGCATCAAGAATCTGGGAGCCACAAGGGATGAGTTCTGGTGCTCAGCTGACTTCTTCCTTCTTCTGTTATTTCCACTCCAGAAGTCCAGTCCAAAGGATTTGGTAGAGTAACAAATGGTTCACATTCGAAGTGGGTCTTCTGTCTTTAGTTAAAACTCTTTGGAAACACCATTACAGACTTGCTCAGAGTTGAGTCTCCCAGGTGATTACAAATCCAGCCAAGTTTATAATGCAAATAAACCATCCCAAATATAATACACATTTTGATTATTTTAAACCAAACCTTTATTCATGAGACATATTAATTTTCTATTTATTTCGTTTGTATTCAATTTATAACTTAAACCTATAGTCAACATTTTATTTATTTTCTGAGTTTTATTTATTTTTCATTGACATGAAAGCCAGGAATTAGAAATAACTTTTTACTTAAACAAACATAAATAGAGAAATGTAAAGAATTTTAGCATAAATTTATCAGTGTGTCAAAATTTTTTCTGAGATATATTTCAAAATTATGTTGTGATAATTTCTAAAATTAAACATAATTTTAAATTGTATTTTAATTAGCATATATAGAATGTCAAAATGGCTGCAAAAGGTGATCGACATAGTCCATGTGATCTCTATATATCCAAATATCATTATACGCTGAAATAGGTAAAAGGAAAACCTAAGACAATATGTAAACAGAAAAGAGTCTAAATAGACTAAATAAATAAATAAATAAATAACACTTGAATAAAAGAACAATGTTGCAGGTGTCACAAAACTTTATTTGATATTACTGATACTACAGAGCCATAGTAATAAAGCTTTAATAGACTGTCTTACAAATTAATGCACATGGAATGTATTCACTTATAACTGGAATTTAGACATATAGTATAGGATAACTATCCTACAACCAACAGACAGAAAGGAACAGGAACATAGACTTTGTTCCTTGTTAGTGGAACAAGTTTGCAGCTGCAATGTAGGTTCCCAGTACAAGAGGAAGTTCTTAGCCCTCATATGAACTGAAGGGGGCTGATATGGGCACCCCACGCCAGAGGAGTAGGATAGGTGGGAGAAGGAGGAGAAGCAGGTTGGTTGGGAGGGTAGGTCTGGGAGGGGTGGAGGAAAGGGAACCTGACAGAGATGTAAATTAAAATAATAAATAAACTGGAAAAAAATACTTCATCAATTTATTATCTGACAATTCAAATCATTCTGTCATTTTCTGTAAACAAATATTAAACAAATGTTGAAAAACACTTGTCTTGATCAGAAACATATACATTCAGAACATTTTTTTTTCAAACTGAGACTTATTATGTGTCTTAGTTTTCTTACCATTGTTTGATATTAATGATGGCTTCTCAGTGGACAGCATGTTTGATGGTTTGCTTGGCATACTGTGGTGTTTTCAACATAATCAAATGTACTATATAGTGAGGGTCATGTTGTGTGAGAACAATTGGATACAATGATGTAAGGGGAATGGGGAGAAAAGGAAAACATATCTTAACTGCCAGTGCTTGCTTGGACACACACATTTTAGCAGTGTTGATAAGTGGTATCTAGAAGTTTCCTTCAACTATCATGTATGCTCGTTTCTCCTTCTGGAAAATGTACAGTCACAAGTTTCACAGCCGTAAGTCATAACAAAGACATGTATCAGGGCCTCTCAAAATGAAGAAAATGTTAATAGAACAAATGATGAAACATATTATGACTATGCCTGTCATTTCTCTGTTTGATCTTCTGGAGAGTAGAATGCCAAATTCTCTTTAAAGCTCTAAAATAAATAACTTAAAATTGACTATTTCTTAGATGATTGTTGTTTGATCACAATAGTAGGCTTTCTTCATGTAAAGATATACAATTTAAATGGTTTGATTCATCATTGAAACCTGGTACGTATTCTATTTCCATTGTGGTATGAAGACCTCATGAGAAATTGATGTAATAAACTTCAGTGTGAATACAGTGAGCATTCCTCTCATCATATACTAGGTGTGAGAGTGTATTAGTACTGCCTAAGATATGATACTGTACTACAATATTTCTGTATAGTTAAGCACTGTATTTAATGTATCACACTGTATCACACTGTATTTAATGCGTCACATCATCATACATCAGTGTATATTTAATTAATTAAATTAAACAAATCATATAACATTGTTACAATGAGTAGTGTAGTGATATACATTATCCACTTACAGACATCTAGAATCACCTGGGAAACAGGCCTCTTGGCATATCTGTGAAGAACTGTTCCAGTTAATTGAGGTGGGAAGGCATGCCTATTGTGGGTGGTGCTATTCACTACACTAGGATTCTCAACTGTATAAAATAATGTAAATGCTGTGAGCACTAGTATGTGTGTGCTCATGGCTTTCTATTCCTGATTATATTTTATTTACTTTATTTTATTTATTATATCCTGATTTATATTACTGGGTGCTTCAAGTTGCTACCACTTTGATTTCCCTGCCATGATAGACTTTGACCTGTGCACTAAAATACATCCTTTCTCCCTCAAGTTGCTTTTGCCAGAGTATTTTATCATATCAATGGGGAAGGAACTAAGACAGATGTCAAGTTAAATTGTGGCCTTCTCTGAGAGAAGTTATTAATGCTACAAACTGATATTGCCTAACAGGTGATCAAACATTGGTGTTAAATTGGATGTATCAATTTCCAAGTGAATAAAATATTTTGTCATTGGATAAGTGCAGTGGACACTGCTGGCATCATGCACTTGGTGTATGAGAGTCAGTAATTTAGAAATGGTGAGACAAATAGAAAATTCCATGAATAGCGAGTCTTCAGGAACATATTCTACTCATTAGCTTTTGACTTGAGATTTACATGTCATGTTGTTCAAAACTTTAAAACTTTGTTATAATTGGCAAGGAAAGACTCATTATTTTTTTTCACTAAAAACTGATGCACATGACTTGCTTAGTTTATCCAAGTGGCCATTTGTACATTTAATGGCCCTATTCCATTGGAAACTCTCAGAGTGTTTCCTTGACAGTCCATATGTGTGTAAATAATAATAAGAATGTGGTTGACAAGGTACCTGTGGCATCTGCCATGCACCATCTTTTAAAGGAAAAAAGATGCTGTAGTGAACAAAACATACTCAGTCACTGAGCCTTAGAGTTATGTGTTGGGAAAATATACCAAATACCAAATACGTTGCCATGCTTTTACCTAACCAGAGGCATTCATATGGGTTTGAGTTCTGACTGATGGCTTCTCCCACTATTCAACCAGCTATAGGATGAACTGGTGTGATTAAACATTGGTAGATTTCAGCCAAGTCTTGTCATCGGTTGCTTGGAATTGTCTGTGAAGAAAAGTTGCATATTATACATTTTTCTTTTGGAAACTTTTGCTAATGATTATAATAGCATTTAATGAGATGATTAAGACTTATATAAGGGGATAAATTTCCTATCTACAATATGTGGAAGTTCTCACTAGAAAGAAATTAACACACACAAATAGCATAAGCATGTTTTCTTTTTTTAGACACTGGGTAATAAAATCCTCCATTTTTTTTTTCATTGTACCCAGTGCACTAAGTGTGGGACCAAAATGAACTTCTCAATTTTTCAACCTAGGAGAGTTAGTTCTAAATGTGTTCCTTTGAGCCTTCTTCCACATAATCATTCCTTCAAATAAATTACAATTAGACACACATATTGTGCAGAACACATAATTCACTATTGCTTATGCATATATGAGGAACTATAAAGCTGGTTGATGAATAGGGAATTCTAGATTGCATACAACTTACCTCATGAGTATCACAATTCTAGTTACCTTAAATTGGAAGCTTAGAAACTGAGGTAATAGGAAACCTTGGTTTAATTCTGATGAATGACTAAAAGAATTCTGGCATTCAGTTGAGAAGATCAAATGAATCACCAGTCATGGAAAACTAACAGCATGCAGCATATTCTGACTTAGAAATACTGAAAATGGCCCAGCCACAAGTGGAAAAACCATTGGAATGCCAAGAGTGCAAATATTTTTGGAAGACAAGAATTCTAATTAGCTGGGAAGGGAATCACAGCATGAGGCTAAATCGTTGGTTTGATGCTAAGAATGGTTATACTGGACTGTGTCATTAAGATTGGATAATACCATTGTGATAAAACCACTGTTAAACAATCACCCACCTCAGAGTTTCCTAAACAACACTTTACAGCTTATAGAGAGATGTAAAATTATATATATATATATAGAGAGAGAGTAGTGTTTCTCTTTGTTGTGTTTCCTAATGAATTTAGCAGTTTTTATGCTTAGAAGAAAATCTGGACAGATCATTTGAAGCCTGTTTTCCTTTTAGATTGTGAAGTAGGGGTTTACTTCCAGACACCTAATAAATCATGATCTAACATCTGAGAAAGAGACTTATTGCCACATTGCTAAATCAAGGGAAGAAGGGGTGGGGGGAAGCCATGGATGGGGAGTTTGCTTTGCTAACTTCTTACCACAGGACAGAAATGAGCCAGGAAGCTATATTCTTCATAATGATATGTTACACTCCATTAATGATATGTTAGTACCTCCATCTTATTACATGAGGTTAGCAATGGTTTGTATTTGAAAATGTTGATCTTCCCCTGTTTGTAGCTCACCAAGGAATACAACCATATGCAATGCTTTTCTATTTCAGGCAATGCCTTCACTGTTGGATAGATTGCTGTTGACAGCTTTTGACCAGAGGGAGCCATTAGATTTTGCAGGCTGGCAAACAATTATGGCTTTGATATGAACTACAAGGTAAAGATTAAAAGGAATACCAATGCAGAAAAATATGTTGGTTCTCGGTGGTCTCTAGATCCTCCTTAGGTGAGTAATCAATAGATGTAACAACTAACAAAAGAAAACAAGAGAAAAAAAATTCTCGAACTTTCCAGGTTGTTAACAGAAGAAAAAAAAATAGTGAGTCTTTTGAAAAGAATTATGAAAAATTTATGCCATGGAAATAATTCCAAGGATTTATTTTAAGACAAGAAATAGTGAACAACAGAAGCTGTTGGTGAGAGAAGGTTGCAAGTTATTTCTGTTTTTGAAAATGTATTGCTTTGGTTACTAACCAAGTAATCTTAAGCTGGTTTATACATAGTGATCCAACACTTTTTTAAAAGAACAGTTATGTGGGTCAATGGATTCTGTCAGATAATAAGATAACAAGAGATTTTTTGTGTTTGAGAAATTCCTAACACAAATTTAGTTTAGAATTCAGTAATAAAAAAAAAGTTGGATAAGAAAAGAAACAAACTATGACAAATTTAGGACTCCATGGATCCTGAAAATACAGGGAAAAAATCAAGTTTAAATGTTTATAAAACTAAATCATCTTTTACTTTCCCAGATAAGAATTTTACATAGATTTTTTTTGTTTGTTTGTTTTTGAGACAGGGTTTCTCTGTGTATCCTTGGCTGTCCTGGACTCGCTTTGTAGACCAGGCTGGCCTTGAACTCACAGAGATCCGCCTGCCTCTGCCTCCCAAGTGCTGGGATTAAAGGTGTGCGCCACCACCGCCCGGCTGAATTTTATATAGATTTTTGAAGTTAATTTCTAAAGTGACTTTTACAGAGAAAAGACAAAAAAATGTTAATTTTTGTAGTTATGGCCTCCTTTGTGCTGAGACTTTTATGAATTTGTTCCATGTAGTGAGTAATGTTCAAGTCACGTTTCAAATAAAATGATGTAGCTATCCTCAGAAGTGGAAATTTATACTTTTTGTTTTACTGTGGCAAGTTAAAATATATTAGCATGCATAAAACTTCATGGAAACTTCAGAGATTCAACAATTACCTGCTATTTTTGTTTTGATTTTAGCTGTATGTAAATTCAACTTGCTACTTTTTCCTCTTTGCATTATCCTTCTTGGATAGATAGAGTAGAACTAATTAATATTAAATAATTTGTTTAACTCTGGTGACTGTGGTAACAGGAGCACATTGAAATACCACATAGTAAGACTGTGTCAAGAGAACAAGAACAACAAAGAGAAAATGCCATAATATATTTAGTTTGATATTAGTATTCTAGTTTGAAATGTGCAGTTTTACAGTTCTTGACTCTTCTTGAGGTAAGCAGATTTTATAACTAAAAAAAACTACCTTTCTTTAAAAACAAATTCATTGTCTCAGTGCTTTTTCCCAACATTGCCTTTAAGAAACTTCTGAAATAACTGTAAGCTGTTCTAATGTGCCTGCTACCTCTATTGGTTATGATTAAGGATCTGGGTTCAGAAGATATACATATCATATACTACAGTTGCTGTCATGACATGCAAAACAAATATCTGTGATTCCATCAATCTAATATATTTTTAATTAATCTATGTAAATGAATGCAAATTCATTTCAGTAGCACTATCCCAATAAGGATCACTTCCTGGTCTAGAACTGCTTGCCTCTGGTAAATGCACACACAAATAAACAAGAAAAGAAGAGGAGAAGGAGAGTAGAGAAGAGGGGAAAGAAGAGTGGAGAAGAAGGGAGGAACAAGGGGGCAGGAGGAAGAAAGGATATTTTGGAAAGTAAGAAGTGAATATTGTTAATTTTGAAGAACATTGAAACATGAAGTAAGGTTACATTATGACATACTGATGGTGAATATGGACTGAAATTTACTTGATTCTGTGCTTGTTTGAACATAAAATTATCCTTCAACTTGTGTCTAAATTCTTGACTTTATTTTTCTAGGCCATCTCTAACCCTTTCCTTTCCTTGTGACCCCACTTCTCTAGTCTAAATAAGACTTGCCTGAGAAAGAAAGCCGATAGCACCCCTGCATGCAAACCTTTTACTCACAGTTTGTCACAAAGTACTGATGATTCCATTAATTCAATTCAAGCAATTTCTCAAACCCACATACTTTGTCTATCATTTCCTGCCTGAATGTAGTGATAGTCTTTTATTTATATCTGCTCATCTTTCTTTGTTCCTTTAACACAATTTTCTCATAGAGAAGAAACTATAAAATATGAACCTGATTTTAGTGTTTCTTTTGTCTAATGTATCAATTCCACATCATTTTCTCTCTACTCAAGCAAGACTGGCATCCTTCCTATTTCAATAAATGCTTGAATTCTTTTTAGACTTTCAACACAAGTTTTTCTTTATCTGGGAGGTTCTCCTCAACTTTGCCTCTGGGAACTGTTACTTTGATAATTAGTATCTCAATGTGAAGTCATGGTTTTAGAAAACACTTTCCTAACTAAATAATTTAAAATATTCCTTTCCCTCATTCTTCCTTATAGCCATAATTCTGACTTACGAAATCAATAATTGTCTCTCCCTCTCTTCCTTTTTATCTTACCTTCCCTACACATTTGTTTTGCCTATGACACTGATCAAACAAAAAATGCAAGAAATATTGAGATACTCAATTATGCATATTCTAGAGATTGAATGAATCTTGAATACTTGATCCATTTTCTTGAATATGTTTCCATAGGAAAAATATTGCCACTGTTATCTTTTCTAATGGTACATTTTCATTTACATCCTTTCCGAATACGTCACATAGAAAGACATTTTCCATCATCATAGTTCTTGGTAACATCTGCCAGGTACTAAATGATGTATTCTATTTTGAACTTGGTTTTCATCTATGCCTGGCTTCTATGCCTGGAACAAGTCCCACTCTGTGTCTACTGCTCATATTTCCTTATTCTTCAGTTCTACCAGGGCATTTTATTTGTTTGTTTTGTTTCTTTGAGTCAGGCTCTCACTTTGTATTTCATTCTAACATGCCATTTTATATTCTTGTTTGTTTGTTTTGTTTCTTTGAAACAGGCTCACACTTTAGAGTCTAGTCATGCCTAGAACTCTGTACCCCTGGCTGATCTCAATTTCCTGGAAATCATTCTGGCTCAAACATTGCGAATAAATACTGAGTCACATATAAGTGTAAAGAAAAAAATAAAAAAGTAAAAAACCAAAACCAACAACTACATTGTTATTGCACCGGGAGTTTTAGTGCAAAAGCTTGAACTCTGGAAGCTCCAAAAGGTGAGGTTCAGCTATCTGCCCCAAAGATGCCAATTAAAGAAGCATGTGATAGTAAAAAGAAGGAGAGAAGGGATTTACTCAATTTGACCACATTAGCATTAAGAAAATAGCAGCATCTAGTAGCCTTCAGACTGCCATTGGGACACTGGTATGAGATTTATCAATAAGTAAAAGACAAAAATGTATGATAATGAAGTCGTCCTGGTCTGATGACCTATAATTCATCTGTTGCTTTCTCATTTTTATTTGTCCAAGATTGTTAGTCATCAAAGGTAGTCCAATAAGTTGCTAATCCTTATTCACTGTTCTGGCTCGAGGTTACAAACCTGAGCCTACAAGATAAGTACATCAGTTCTAAGATGCAGTCTGCATTTTGTGGATAATCACTCTCATCTGTGGTGCCACAGTCTAGCCCCTGAGATTCTACTCTTGTTAGGAATGGAACTTGTGGTGGTTTTAATGAGAATGCCCCTTTAATTTCATATTTTCTAATGCTCAGTCAACACTTGATGGAATTACTGGGAAGAATTAGGAAGCGTGGCTGTTTGGAGAGGTGGACAGGCTTGGAGATTTCAAAAGTCCAAGTCATTTGGAGCTCTCTCTCTCTCTCTCTCTCTCTCTCTCTCCCTCCCTGTCTCTTTTGCTCTCTCTGACTCCTTTGTTATCTCTCTCCCTCACCTCCAGAACAGAGAGTCTCTAATAAACTCTTTCTTTCATAAGTTGCCTTGTTCATAGTGTATCTTCACAGCAATATAAAAGTAAAATGACAGATTACAGAGAACTCAGAGTAAAAATTAAGGGCCAGGTCTTACCTGTATGCCCTTAAGTAAATTAACAATTCAAAATTAGAGAAGAGATCACACACTTTCATCTGGCATTTAGGTGCCTTATGACCCCAAATGAAGAACTAAATTTTTTGAATCAAAATTAGCTTTGAAGGGCTTATTCCAGGTAGATTTTGACATGTAAGAGTAAGCTATATATAAGATTTAGAAAATGTAGGTAAAGAATGGCTGTAAGTCAAGAAGGATTTGTGGAGTTAAGAGGAAAGTTAACCAGGCATTGTTTGTTACATAGACCTTTAATTCCAGCACTTGGGAGGCACAGACAAGAAGATTTCTGTGAGTTTGAGAACAGCCTGGAATGCATGACTATATAGTATATTTCACGAAAATCAGGGCTACATAGGGAGAATTTATCCAAAAAGAAAAAAAGAGGAAAGAAAGAATAAACTAAATTTATGGCCTAATTGTGACAGTCAGGAAATCACACTTTAGAGCCATTTAGGGAGAAGTATTTGCTCAGTGTAGAATAGGTGTTGACATATGAGGAGGAGATGTGACATGTTTCTAATCCTACCACCTCTACCATCTGGGGCTGAGGCAGGAGGATTGTGAGTTTGAAATCTTCTTGAGCTAGATAGTGAGAATTTGTCTTTTAAAAAAATTGTATGAGGTCTAAGAAAACGGAGCAAGGAGATTGTATTAGTTTTTCCTCAGAGCTGATAAAGAGCTGGAAACTGGGTACAGTTTTGGTATGCAGCTAGTAAGATGGTAGCAGCATTGGAGGACACTAGAATACAGCTTTTAAATTGAGAGCCTGTACCTGGAGGACCACTAATCCCAGGATCGGGGCCAGAGTTAACTCTCTACCTGTAGGAAGGACTGTAACACTCAGACCTGCTTGGAAATTTATTAATTGCCATCTTAACCTTGAAACAGTATTCCCTAGCTCCAAAGGATTATTATCTAGGAGGAGGCTTTCTGAAACACACACACACACATACACACACACACACACACACACACACACACACACACACAAAGGAACATAACATGTTGAGCGTCTGTTAAGAGTCAATCCAAATGGACCTGACAATCACCTGGACAACAAAACTTACCTCTAAGAAAGCAACCTGTTCTAGAGACTTAATAACTGCCTACAGCCTATCGAAAATATAGATTGGCACAATGGTTTTCCCAGACATTGTCCGCTGTCATACTCTGAGAATTTACCATTGTTCTTATCATAAACTCTATTTTCTACATGCTGGTCTATGTGCACTTTCTGAACTTTTTCTACAGCTTTTACAAGAACTGGAGAAGTGGGAGTTCAGAGTATGATCTCACTGGTAAATTAGGCAAAATCCTCTAAGCGAGTGGAACAAAAATTTATATAGATAAATGAAATAAATATTTACAGACCGTACTGTGAATGTATTTCCTTGATAGTAATCAACTCCATGAGTCCAGTCAATGTTTGCGATAGGTAGTTCATTTGCGAAGTCCATGTCACAGCTAAATCCATCCAGACAGAATAAACCATTCATGTTTCCGTCACTATCATTGCCCCTAGGATAGTAGGATATAATTGACAAGAAATGTTTCTTCTCTCAACTTATCCTTGGAAATATACAATATTAACTATCTATTAACTAATCCATATACTACCCGTTGAACTAGCATCTCTCCAAGAACATGGACACTATTCAGTACAATATAAACCACTAAGGGCTGAAAGAAACAATGATGATGGCATTCCCCAAAGACCACACTCTCACTTTGCAATGGATAAAAACACACAACTCACAGATTCTCCCTATGGAGCAAAAGCAGGAGTCATGCATCTGAGGTTTAAAATGTCCAGGTGCTGCTCAAAGGTCTGGCTTCTGTCTTCACTCTTGTAGCACTGATGAGGCGCTTTACATCTGCATGCTTCAAAGATGTCTGTAGCCCCACTCAGTTCAGAATAATAGATTCATAGGGCTTGAGACTATCTGTACATGTGCTCTCTAGAAAAGAAAAGAGTTAGACCCAAATGTTATAGAATTCAAATGTCCCATGAGTTTTGAAACTAGCTTTTCTCTTGCCTATTTTACAGCAATATCAGAACCTGTACTCTATTTACTTGGAAGATTAAAAAGGCAAGGAAAGAGGCAAAGAATTCTGGTATGGATTATCAACAATTTTTAAAGTGCATTATACAATCTGCTTTAACTGACTGCTGATTGATGAAGATTCACCCCTCTACAAGGGTGATTTGTGAACACTAGGGAATAATTCTTCTCATATGTAGGTATGAACACAGAGTCAAGGAAATAGACAAAAAATACAACTCAAACAAAGCCTCAAGATACAACTACAGAAGCCAACTCAAGCAAACAAAAATTACCTGGCTGCATGCTTGAAATCTCGGCATTCATAAGGTGGGGGCAGGAGGATCAGAAGCTCAAGGTTGTTCTCAGCCTCACAGAAAGATCAAAGTCACCATGGGCTACATGAA
>CAJQZJ010032738.1:261985-274485 GCA_907164525.1 Lophiomys imhausi
AATTTAGAAATAAATAAGAGTTAAATAAATAATAATTTAAAAGTTCGTTTACACCTATGTACTAAAATTATTTGACATATTTGACCACATTTTCATGATAATAACAAATGAGCAATAGAAGGATATTTCCTCAACAACAACAACAACAACAAGAGTGTAACTTGAAAGCCCATAGTTCTGCCTGGCATTATGGTGAAAAACTGAAATTCTAAATTCAATATTAAGGAAAAGATATCCACACTTTCCATGTCTGATGTAATATTGAGCCTTACAGAACAGTTTTACAAAGTTAATTGCAAAATATCTAAATTCAGGGGAAAAGGTGCAATTTCTCCATTGATATGATCTCACGGAAAAATCTCACGGTGTCAAATAAATAAATAGAAACAAAAAAAAAAACCAACTAATGAACTAGCAACAGGAAAAATCTTGTGGAACTAATAAAGAAAAGCATACAAAGAGCCAGAAGGTATTTAGAAAATCTTACTGGAACTAATAATCAAAGAACTAGAAATCTCAACCACAGTTATCAAACCATGGATGTAAGGATGACTTTTATAATAATAATAATAATAATAATAATAATAATAATAGTGACTTATAAATGCAATAGATGTTGGCAAAGGTTTAGAGTAATAGAATTCCTGCACCCTTCATGTAGGGATGTGCCACTATGCAACTATCATGATAAAGATATAGAGTACTCACAGACTTAAAAATAAGAATTTTGTGTGATCCAGGGATCTCACTTCAGGGTATTTATTCAAATTAATTAATATTAAAATTCTGAAGTAATACGTGCACCCCTATAATCATTACAACTTAATTCATATGATCCATAATATAGAAGCAGACTACATGTCCCCATTTAGAAGAAAAAAACATTGTGTAAATGAAAAAGAGTATTCACCCTTAGAAAAGGAGATGTTGCCTTGAGTAATTATGTCAATGAATCTTAAACATGTCACGAGTGAAGTAAGCTACTCACAGAGAGACAAGACATTTATGCAGTATGCAAACTACTTAAGTTCATCCACAGAAAATAAAATAATTGTGGCCTGGGTCTGGGAAGGGAGACTGAAGAGATAATTTGTGAATTGATGTGCAGAAATCTTTAGAGGCGTCAGGTAAACTCATGTTAGGGGTGTGGTGTGTAACTCTTGACCTGTACTTGATAATGCTTGGTGAGCTTTAAATTTCCAGTGAAGGAAGAAAGCATACTTGTGTTATTGCCAATACAATCAGTTAATCAATAAGAGGAAGACTAATGTATTTTAAACTATATTACAGGGTGAATGAGCTTCTGGGCCACTACTTTATTTTGAAAGTCAGGTTAGAAGATTGTCAGTCCCTGACATGACACATGAATGAACAGACTATGGAGTGAGAATTGATCTGACACCATGAAGCTGGTAGTCTGCACCTAAACTGCAAGAACATAGCCATGTAATTAGGGAATTACTCTTTGTGCAGATTAAATAAAAGTTGCAGTTTTGGGTTCTCATCTTTCTAACTTTCTGATATGAGCAGAAGAAGAGAGAAAATGTTATATTTTTTGATCAACTTATTTGGGGTATTACATGAGATTAGAATAATAATTCTGACTTATTACATATGTAGACAGCTTAAATTTATGTGTTGCATCCCACTGTTGAGTTCTAATTTGCATAAATCCAACAATTGCATAAGTATTCTATGTTCAGCTGTACAGAAAATGACCTCATGCAGACTATTCATCTACTTTTTCAACCCGACAAGTAGTGATTGAATGCACTGTGTGCCAGAAATGTGCTAGAGTCTGAGGTTACAAAAACATGTCAGATGTACTTGTCCTAAAGGAATATCCTAATAAAGGATCCAGACATTTAATTGATGATTGTAATGTTATAAGTGCTGTGATTAGAATATGATATGAGAAACACTGAATTACAAAGAGGGGGGTATCTAAGTAAAGGAAAATTGCCTGAAGAATTGAACTATTTCAAGACAACATAATAAATGATGGTGATAATGAGGAAGACATAAAGTTCACAGAGTTATTAAGTGGACAGAGGAAGTCATGACCATAAGAGAAACAAATGACTCTTCTATATCACTAGATCATGAAATATTCATATTATTCCTTATTTCAGATTTAGTTAGACTTAGTCATTATAAATTAACTCATCTAGGAAGGTAAGATGGCTCCATGGGTGAAGACACTTGCTACCAAGCCTGACAACCTGAGTTGTCCTCAGAACCCATACGGTGGAAGGAGAAAACCAATTCCTGCAAGCTGAACTTTAACCTCCACACAAGTGCTACAGTGAGGACATGTACATACAAGGAAAGACACATGGATAAATAATAAATAAACACACGTAGAAACATAAAGCTCCATCTGATCAGTTTCTGTGGCAAGGCTGCTAACTGACCCTGAATGCACATGTTTTTCCTTAGTAAGGGCAGTCTCCCTGAGATCAGATTAGTCAAAGACCTGAAACTACATCCTCTAAGTATGGCCTGAGATTGACTTATGCATTGGACAGAAAGAGAGGCAATGCTTTCGAACAGCAGGTATACACTCTTCATCCTTTCCTTCTTAGATAGTACAATATGCCTATGCTGAGCAGGCATGGAAAATCTGCTGGGACAGTTCAGTGAAAGCCACAAGCTTAACATAGTAGAGCAAAGGGAAGAAGTTCCTTATGACCTTGAACTCAGGGACAGGCTAGCTAGCTAGCCTGATTTTTTTACTGGAGAGTGAGACATAAATGCACACACTAGTCATTTTTCTTTTGACCACATTTAGTCAAACATTCAGTTTTGAGTTAACAAACCTTCTTTTGCAGATTGTCTTGAAAATTTCTAAGAAAATTAATCAGCAGAATAGTTAACATTTATAGGGCAACTTTGGCAGTACAACACTTTACCAGATGTATACAGCTTCTCTGTTTCTCAGTATCCCATGACAAGACAGTACTATAATTAGTTCCAACCTTTAGGAGAGAAGGCTGAGGATGACAGAGTAAGTGAAGAAAGAAGTTCAGACTTGAGCCAGAAAGCTTATGTCATGGATTTACCTCTTTGTACCTAAGATACTAATTCTTCCCAATTATGTAAAAAATTGGGAAAAGAGTTTTTTTATATAAAGCCAATAGAACAAATTATGAAAATCAATAAATCTACTCTGGTTTCCCAAGATACATTTGATGTATTTTGGAAAAACAAAAACAACCAGCCAGCAAAATCAAAATCGTATATTTTAAAAGTAAGCTATAGGAAAATGAAGTATATTAGCTATGTTCAGAAAAGTTACAAAAAATGGAAAGAGACATGATATTATGTAGTCATAAAACTGATGAAACTACAAGTTAGCAAATGCTTTTAAATGTTGATAATTTTTAAAAGTAGCCAAATACAGTTCAGTGTACCTACCATTTTTATATTTTCTAATTGATATATTCATAGTTATCAGACAATGGACAAGAACTTTTTCCTGCAAAATATATGTAGTCACATAATTTATAGCCTACACTGGACCTTAGAGAAAAATTAATTTAATCTATAAATTATTGATGATGAAACTGTTGATTAAAATTTTGAAAACTACATGTTGTAGTGAGTTAATATGACTAGTTAGAGTTAGTTCTGCTAATTACCAATTCAGTGATAATTTCTTTTCAACGCTACTCAAAGGGACTGACTCAGAGGCATTGATTTGGTGGGGAAATGTGCATCCAGTATAACTGGTCCTGAAGATCACAGCCACTGATACATTTTAAAAGCAGAGTTTTACTCATATTTTAAAAATGGTGCTTTTACTCCAATCGAGGATTCTTAATCTGGTCATGGCTGTTGTTCAGTTTGTGAATAACTAAAATTGAACATGTCATTGTACATTTTCCATTTCCTTATGAGAGGGGTTCATATTTCAGCTATCTAAATATCGAAAGCAGGTACCCATCTCAAATGGCCTGCTTATGTACTGAAACATTTTTCACATTCACAGACTCTTGGTATTTCCTTCCTGTGGTTCTGGTGCCTGCACTCTACCTTAGGCTTACTAAAGAAGTGCTCTGCCACTGAGCTGTAGTGTTAGTCCTCTACCTACCTTCTATTTTGAGATAAGGGCACACTAATTTGACTAATGGGAAAGGAAGAATAAATTACCCATAGTTATCCTGGGGTAATCAGATCATTAGTAGGAAAAATGTTGTTTTCTAGATGGGTTAGATGAAGCCATTGAGATGAATCTCTCTCTCTCTCTCTCTCTCTCTCTCTCTCTCTCTCTCTCTCTCTGTGTGTGTGTGTGTGTGTGTGTGTGTGTGTGTGTGTGTGTGTGTGTGATGAGGATTCAAGTTTGGATCCCCAGGGTCCATGTAAAAGTCAAGTATTTGGCAGGTACCTCTAAACCTTGAACTTGGGATGAAGAGACAAGGTGAAGGCGGGGGGTGGGGGCAACTGTGGATCCTGTCTAGCCAATCAGAGAGATCCAGATTGTTTTGAGAGACTTTATCTCAAAAATCAAATTTAAAAAGCAATTGAGGAAGGAATGAGGCACCAACCTCTGACTGAACATAGATGCATGCATGACAATACACACATGCACAGATATGTATATACACAGAAATTTTTAAAAATATATTTTATTTCAGAGATATTTCACATGAATTTATCCTTTAAACATATTTATGGCCTAGGGCATGCTAAAAATTAAAAATGAAGTAAATGTTCATGAAACTGATAAAATCACCAATGATGCTACACATTTTACACTCTGAGAAAAATTCAGCATAGTCACAAACCCACACTTAAAACATTCTTTATATAAAATGTACATGAAAAACAGGCTTCCTGCCTTCCCTTGGAAGGGGTCACATATGAGGCTCATCAGCAATGCCAGAAAAGATGAGAAGGTCTGACCTGTATCTACTCGCACAGTCTAAACAGAATTGTCAACTTCTGTACAATGATTAGCTAGATCTTCATGAGTGGCCTGGAACTCATTACCAAAAACTCAAACAAGCTCATAGCTATGTATTAATTTCTGATAGTTTAGAAAATTATTATAACTTAATGAGAGAAGAAAAAAAGAAATAAGGAAAAGAAAGGAGAAAAGATGCCCCATTTTGCTTGTTTGTTCTCATTTTTCTTTTGGGGGGATTTGGGAGGGCATTGGTAGAAAAGTGGGGAAGTCCTGGCAGGAGTTGAGACAGGGGGAAATATGTGATCAAAATATTCACTGTATAAAAGAAAAGAAAAAAGATACCTGGCAAGTGAAAAATTCTCAGTCAGCACAGATGCGTGCTTTCCTTTGGGAAACCTAATTTGCCAAGCAGGTTTTACAGTGTCTCAGCATGGTTCTTAGAACCCAAAGCCCCACTGCAGATTGGAACAATAGTCATTGCTTATGGACCAGCCCAAACTGAACAACCAGCAACTGCTGCCTGGGTTATTTCAGGAGAATTGCAATCTTCTCCTTGGTAACCACCAGTGTGTGTCTAATAAGTGCTCAGTAATGTTTAAGGACGCAAAGTAAAATCACATTCAGACAGAAAACAAAACAAAAATAGAAAGAAAACTTATAGGTGGAAAAAATGCTTCAGGAACAATAAACTAAGTGTGAAACTTCACATTTTCCGCAACAGAAAAATCAGCTTTTCAAGGCATGGATAATTCTCGACAAGGCCATGTTTTTTTATTATACTTTACCTCTACAAGTAACATCAGACTATTTTCAGAGTGAATGGGCATCCATCACTCTCTCTTTGATGGAAGGTGTTGATACATTTTTGGTGGTAGCTTAGATACACTGTTCCCTAACTCCTTCAGAAGTTTTACATGAAGCCTATTCGAACTTTGTGATTTATGGCCACTTAATTTCCCATATTTTTTCAATCAGGTCTTTGTTTTGATTTCTCTGACAGGTTTTACCTTCTTTCTCTGTACAAAGTAACTCTTGGGTAGAGAGTTCTTTGCAGTTGTAGAGACAAGGTCAGGAACACAGCATCATGCAACCCCGATGTGTTCTTCTCCCTCTTCAAATGGCTTCACTCTTGGGAGAGTCTAATAGGTCAGGATGGTTTTTGGTGGGCTTCACATTCTTGATATACTATCTCCAACAGATTGTTTTATTATACTTATGGTAACTTAAAAAAATATTCCTAAGGATCAGTGTTGCATTCTCTCATCACTTCCCTTCCATCACCCCCAGCTTCCAACATCTGACCTTCATCTTATTTACTTCCCTCCGTGTTCAAAAACCTGACATTGCAGACACTTAGGAAGCATCAATTCACTTCTATGTGGTTTAATTTCCTATCTTTCCCTTTGGGAATCTTCCTAGATAATATCCTGAGGCTCTTTAAATTTCTTTAGAAACAGTTTGGTATCCAAATGCTTTTTTCCTTATCAGTAGGAAGGAGGCAGGTCAGACCCTTCTGTACTAAGAGCTGAAGCTTCACTGACCTTTTCTACCTCTCTCTCCCTTCCAACCTCATAGTCTCTGAAAAAAGTGATTTAAGTAATTAAAAAATGATTCTTAGATGTAATATTCTCTGCTAAAATGTCAACAGACTGCATTATTGCTATTGCTGACTTGCAATTTATCATCTTTGTTCTTAAACAAATGAGTCAGTAGTGAGAGAATCCATACTAACCATCTCTAAGAACCTTGAGAAAAAAAAAGCCATTTACAAAATAGCAAAGCAAACCCCATAACATTTGCCGTTATGGTCATGCCACCTCTTTAAATGTGCTATTCATTTCAAAACAACCATCGAGAAGCCTTCACTCCCTAACTTCCACTCTTATCCCAAGCCCTCTGCAGTCTGTCTGTGCTGTGATGGAAAGCTTATGACCAATATTTCAGTGTGATGAATCAATCAAAATGAAACATGGGTTTCTTATTAACATGTGCCAATCACTTTGTGGTCATCTACCAACAGTTATGTATAAGAACCATAGTTTATCCATCTAATGTAAATAAAACATGTAACTCTTACTTTTCCAAGCATATAAAAATAGTGTCTGATATTGAAAAAACAAACTGTGCACTGATGACTTATCCTTCCTTACTCTCTACATATTGAAGAAATATGGCCAATGCTTTATTTTACCACAGATCTTCTTTTGCAAGTAACCATGAAGAACCTCAGAGCCGAAAACCATACAAATATTTCAAAAGACTCTGAAAATGTGAACTTCTAAAAGGAAAACAAAACCATGAATCCATCACAGGCTTTGTTGTTGTTAGTGAAATTGTCTCTGAAATTGATCTGATAACAGCTCACCAGCATCTATTTCTCTTACATGGGTCACTCTGACTGCTTTATTCTTACAGGCTTCATTATCAATAGTTCCCAAGGGACCATGGTTCACAGAAGCACACCTGGTTTTGTGTGCAGCTGTTAATGCTTACATCTAAATTCCTTGGAGGGAACTTGAGCCTTTTACAAAATGAGAAAGACTTAGACAACGTTCCTCATATGTTCAAATCCTAGCCTCGGTGTGTCAGATTCAGACCTTATTTTGGAACAAGAAGGATTTGCAATGTCAGTTAAGGAGTATCCAGAGCAAGTCCAATCTAACATAGCTGGTGGTGTTGTATTTGGGCAGAGAGATGCACACAGAGTGAATACTAGAATTTAACTGCTATAGGCTAGAAATAATAAAGAACTAGGAGAGAGGATTGGGACAATTTTTTTTTCTTGGTTCCTTCAAAGTTAATATAGCTCTGTGGCCACCTTTGTCATAGAGTACTAGCTTCCAGAATAGTGAGACAAACATTTCAATTCAGTACACACACCATTTAAGCTCCTTATGATTCTTTGTTATACTCTTCTCAGATAATGAATGCAGAAAAATACAATGTTGTTCACCACTAACAAATAATGAATCAGAAAAATATAATAGTCAGAAGACAGAATTTTATAAAGACTGTTCTTTTAGATTTGTGGAGCATAATTTTCCACAGTTACTCATTAAAAATCAGTTTGTTTTATGGGATGACCTCGGTACTTGTTCCATTTCTGTACCAATCTTGCTTTCTCATCTGTCTTCAGGCTTGAGTCTCCTGTTGTCTTGAGATCTAAGAGAACTGTGGCCATTTGTAGCCTCCTCATCTCAGAATCTTACAATTGTTCATGAAACATAGTACACCTTCATAAAGTATGTTCAAATAATCATGTACAAAATTTGGCACAGTATTTTAAGTTTCTAAGCAGAATCTTCATCAAGAAAGCTTTTTATTCAAATAGTTGATGGTTCTTATCCACGACCCTTGAAATATTTCACAGGGTCGACTGTGACTATCTTTTCTCCATAAGATAACTAAAAAGGAGATATACTATCTTTTTTAAAGGTCCATAGAGGATCAACTCTACTGATGATAAAGTGAACTAAAAAGTAAGAAAGAACAGACAGAAACAGTCCCTGGCCTCTGAGATGGATTTCTATTTGTAGTTTCTTATTTGTGTCTGTTTCTCAGAACCAAGCATTGCAGGAGAGTATAAAAATATTGTCACATGCTCGCCTCCATTCTAGACCCAGATCAGCCCGCCTGTCCAGGAATGGAAATACACAAGCTGAAACATGTGTCTTAATGTGAACCAGATTCAGTGGGGCTTTCAGCACTGCACCCTGCCAGGTACTCGTCTTCCAGATAGTCCTTGTCTTTTGATGATCTGCCTGTAAATTCTTTCTGCCTCTGAGTCTGAGCCCAGTGCTGCTCCTTCTTTTCCCCTTGACCTCCATTGGCTCTCATCTTTGTTATGCAGCCTGACAAAAGCTACTAGGGTCTAATCTTGCCTTCCTTTTGCTGCATCTGTTCCATAGTATAACCGGTTCGCGGTTCTGCAAAGCACAGACTAGTAATTTGACCCTGCTCCTGATAGATAATTCAGTTTTATTTTTCTGACTCTGGGTCTTAACCTACTAACAGATACTCACGGCATAGCAGTGAATGTCAGCGTCGGGGCACAGACTCGCAACCTCTATCCCCAGATGCTCTGTGCAAGGCCCTGCTTATTATCTAGGAAGATATGTTACCAGGGTAGCCTGCTACAGGCATGCGCAGTTTCCTGTACATCAGCCACATGGGAAGAAATAGAGCATCCATAAGTACAGTAATTCTCAAATTCTCACAGATTTATAACAATGCTCCTTTTTGTACAGCACAGCCAAGCAATTTCTTTGTACAGACATAATTTCTTTGCACAGAAGTAATTTCTTGTTGATTCTTTGTGATTTTTCCATAAGATGTATGTTATTTGGGAAATTTGGGGGAGAAATTTCTCAAAGTTTTGGGAAATACTGGGGAAACTTACTTTCTTTCACATCAAATGAATATCTGATGCACTTGTGATTGAAAATATATGGTTACTGAATATTCTCCTCAGATGAGGACAGCCTCCTACCCTATTAACCAACCATGGTTTATGAAGACGCATCAGGGTTAAGAGCATCCTCCCCAACTGAGACCAGACAAGGCATCCCAGCTAGGGTAAGTGTTCTGAGAACAGACAACATGTTAGACACAGCCCCTGCCCCTGCTCCGCTTGCTAAGGGATCCGCGTGAAGTCCAAGCTGCTTATCAGCTACATATGTGTAGAGGATTGAGGTCTAGTCTATATATGCTTTTCTGTTCGTGTTTCAGCCTCTATAAACCTCCAGGGGACTAGGCTGGTTGGTTCTGTTGATCTTCATGTGGAGTTTTTGTCCCCTCCAGATTCCTCTATTCATCCTCTCTCCTATAAGACTCTCTTTGTGTCTGTAGGTTGTTGGGTAGTTATCCTGTACTATATGGCTAGCATACATTTATTAGTGAGTACATGCCATGTGTGTCTTTATGGGTCTTGATTACCTCACTCAGGATAATCTTTTCTAATTCTATCCATTTGCTTCCAAATTGCATGGTTTCCTTGTTTTTAATAACTGAGTTGTATTCCATTGTGTAAATGTACCACAGCTTCTTTATCCATTCTTCAGTTGAAGGAAATCTGGGTTGTTTCCAACTTCTGGCTATTACAAATATGTGTTATGAACATAGTTAAGCCAATATCCTTGTGGTTTGGTGGAGAATCTTTTGGGTATATGCCCAGGAGTGGTATTGCTGGCTCTTGAGGTAGAACTAGTCCCAATTCCCAATTTTCTGAGATATCACCACATTGATTTCCAAAATAGTTGTAGAAGTTTACACTCCCACAAGCAATGGAGGAGTGCTTCCCTTTCTCCTTATCCTTGCCAGCACGTGCCGTCAACTGAGTTTTGTTCTCAGTCATTCTGACAGGTGTAAGATGGAATCTCAGAGTGTTGGACATTTATTCAAGTGCCTCTAGGCCGTTAGAAATTCCTCTGTTGTGAATTCTCAGTTTAGCTCTGTATCCCAGTTTTTGATTGGATTATTTGGTTTCTCAGTGTTTAATTTCTTGAGTTCTTTATACATTTTGGATATTATCCCTCTATCAGATGTGGGGTTGGTGAAGATATTTTCCCAAACTGAAGGTTGCTGTTCTGTTCAAATGACAGTGTCCTTTGCCTTACAGAAGCTTTTCAGTTTCATTTATTGATTGTTGATCTTAGAACCTGAGTTATGGGTGTCCATGAAATTGTCCCCTAGGCCAGTGAGTTCAAGCTATTTCCCATTTGCTCTTGTATTAGATTTAGTGTAGCCAGTTTTATGTTGAGGTCCTTGATCCACTTAGACTTGGATTTTGTGCAGTGTGATAAACATGAGTCTATTTGCATTCTTGTACATGTAGACATCCAATTAGACTAGTACCATTTGTTAAAGATGCTTTCGTTTTTCCATTGTATGGTTTTGGCTTCTTTGTCAAAAATCAAGTGACCATAAGTGTGTGGGTTTATTTCTGGGTCTTCTATTCAATTGCATTGATCAACCTGTCTCTATGCCAATACCATGCAGTTTTCATTACTTTTGTTCTGTGGTACAACTTGAAATCAGGGATAATGATGCTCCCAGAAATTCTTTTATTGTGCAAATTGTTTAAGATATTCTGAGTTTTTTGAACAAGTTCAAATTTGTTCTTTCAAGGTCTGTAAAGAATTGTGTTGGAATTTTGATGGGAATTGCACTGATTCTATATAAACGAAAATCCTTAATGTCTAATTACTTTTGAGGAAAAGAACATAACAGATTCATCAATGTGATGTTTCTCCTCTCACAAGTCTCAGACTGAGCTCTGAAGTGGCATCTTCAATTTTCAAAAGTCCTTACCAACCCTTCTTATACCTGCTAAGCACATGTCACTCATCTTAGAAACCACCTCTTTCTATGTAATCACAGATAACTTAGAAGAGAGGTTGATTTTTTTTTCTTGTAAGAAGTTGTCTTACTATTTAACTCCAGTTTTCCAGTAGAACTGTAACCCATAATAATCCCTATAATGGAACCTTGTAAGTGTGGGCATACATCAGCCAACATGAATGCATTAGCTTTCGTATTTTGATACTTTATGCAAATGCTTTATGTCGTAAGTCTTTTATATTCCTGTAGAATATTTTTATGTTTATTTATTAATTTTGTTTGTATATATGTTTGTTGGCATGTGAGGGAGGTCAGAGAAAAACTTGTGGGAACTACCTTTTCCTTCCCCTTTCTGGGTCTGGAAACTGAATTCAGGTCTCAAGGTTGATATCAAGTACGTTTATATGCATACTGATCAGACTCCTGGGTCCCAGAAAAAATATTCATTGAATGATTTTTTTTCTTACTGTGAGATATACATTCCATTTAAACTCCGTAAGACCTAATTTGCTCAGTTAAATTCTGCATAAAACAAGTTTTAGCCTTCCCTACCTTTAAGACTTATGGATATTGGGCTTCCATTCTGTGGAAAAAAAATTATTTATTTTTTGTTTGGCAACAGCAATATTTTAATCTTTCTTAAAAAAAAGAAAACTTGCTGGGCGGTGGTGGCGCACGCCTTTAATCCCAGCACTTGGGAGGCAGAGGCAGGCGGATCTTTGTGAGTTCGAGGCCAGCCTGGTCTACAAAGTGAGTCCAGGACAGCCAGGGCTACACAGAGAAACCCTGTCTCGAAAAACCAAAAAAATAAAAAAATAAATAAATAAATAAATAAAGAAAGAAAGAAATAAAGAAAACCAAGAGCATTTACTACTAAGAGTAAGACTCTAATGGCAGACATGAAGCTACGAGCCTTTGCATACAACTCTCCCACATGTGTGACTCATTAGCACAAAACTGTGGCCAGAAAAGTTTTCCTATCTGATCCTCTCCACTTTTCTGGGTTTGATTTCTAGTTTTTCTAAGTCTGTATTCATGGTCTGAACTCATTGTCTGTAACACTTCACATTGTAGTTCTTCACATTTCAAAAATTATATATGTGATTTTTAAATACTCACTAAGTACCTTTAAATGTGTAAATAATCCTCCACTGTAATTCACAAATTATAGTACCCACTAGAAGATGAGAAATTCATGATCACAACACAAATATTATATAGTAGAAACATTTTATAAAAGAAACTACAATTG
>CAJQZJ010032738.1:279485-302213 GCA_907164525.1 Lophiomys imhausi
TTTAGATTATATGTCACAAGCTGGTAATCCCTATACTTGGGAAGCAGAAGCAGGAAGATTGTAAGACTCAAGACATACTGGTCTATGGAAACAAAATTTGGACAATTTTTTCCTTATATTTGGAAGTAACTCTGGAGTTCTCATCATTCTAATGTCAAATAACAATAATAAGTAAAGTTGCTGCCAGTCTGAAGTTCAAACATACAACTAATGAAACATTTTATTAATACAAGATGAATAAAATAATAAAATTGGATGTGAGCCACTCCTTTGTCCAACATATAAATACAGTATATATTTCTCACTTATTAGATATTTAATAGACATCTTGGCTTACGAATAGAACTGAAGTACTACATTGCATGTGTTCATGTAACATAACATTTAATGACTATTTTAGTAAGTATTAAAAAAAGCAAACCTCATCCTGACATTCTCATACACAGAAATCTCAAGTAGCTTTTATTTTTCTTAATAATGGCTCCAAAGGGTAAGAGTTCAGGCACAGAATATTTTTTATTATTATAGCATTTAAAGTATTCCATTTGTTACTATATTATTTTTAGTTTCTTAAAATAATTATTTATAAATGTACTGATATTTTAGGTATGTTAAGGGACAAAACAAGTATATGACTTTGGCATTATCAGCAGTTTCAGGCCTCAGAATGTATCTCCCATGGATAAGGAGGGACTACTGTATATGTATAGACACCGTATATATAGGCTATGTTTTTGATGCTCTTGGATACTATCCTTTAATTGATAGATTTGAGTTGCTAGCATGTAATGTGATTATTGGTGTAGCTCTTTCTTAAAAGTTATCAAATATCTGATAACTTTTGGCTGTGGATGATTAGGAAAATAAACAATAGGGATTCTTAATCCACCCCAGGGAATGCTTATGAGACTACTAATGATTAAGTTATAGAACAACATAAACTTATTGCATGTTTTAGGCAAAATATGTGATGCATAACAGAGTTAGAAACTAATAGGAGACTCTACGGAAATGCTGAGGTGGAACATTGCTTAAACTGTCAAGGGTTTGGGAAATGGACGAAACAGGGATTCCCAGAATCTCAGTATGAAGGTGTCTGATTGAGATGGCTAGAGCAATACTATGAAATGCTGAGAAGAAACAGAAGGTGAGGTGTACATAGTCAATAAGATATCAGATGATTATTTTCCCAGGCTCCTTTGAGCTGCTATTGAGACTAGGAAAGCACCTTGTAGGGCCTCCTAAGCAGTAATGAACATTATTTTATTTACTAATAGTTTCTCAAGCTGATATATCCTGCCTAAAACCTCTTGGTATTTTCCAATGATGCTAATCACGATTTTACATAAGAAAAGAGAATAATAGTACAAAATTATATTTTATATGTAAGACAAGATAGAAATTTGAAAATTAGGGGGAAAGAAAAAACCAAGGAAGTGAACAACATGAAGACTGGGTGTGATGTTTAAATGTGTATGGCACAATACAGAGAGAGCATAAGCAATGAAGGAAAACAAAATAATTTGAAGATCAGGTCTCACACAGTGTACTCATATAGAAGAAAAGCATAAGAGTAAAGACAATTAAGGCTGGGTATGATTCTGTATGCTTGCAATCCCAGCACTTGAGAAGGCAGAAGGACTGTTACTTGATTGAATTCAGCTGCTGCATAGTGAGTTCAAAGCCCAACTGGTTTAAAAAGTGAAGGTTCTGCCCCCCACTAAAGACATGCAATTAGTAGTCCATTCAATAATATGATTTCACAATCCCTAGACAGGAAGTCAGCCATGTCAGAGTTGTATGTAGTTCAAGTTACCTTACTTTCTGACACAAATTGCTACCTAATCATACCAAGTAAAACCAAAACTCTAAATACAATTTTTTTTAGGGAAGTTGGCGGTACTTGAGTGCTCTGGAAAATATATTAGAACATTTTAATTGTAAATACTTTCAAATAATTACATATTTAACAAATCCCTCTTTTTCAAGGAAACTTTTGTTTCAGAGTGAGAAAAAGTGAATAAACACTGCAAGATAATGGCTCATAAGTAAAACTCCAGGGCCCATTGAGGCATAGCAGGGTCCAGGAAGTCATATAGTATAAGCAAATATGATAAAATCTGCTCTCCTTCACATACCCGTGCCTTCTCTGTTGAGTTTTACTCTGAGATTGTTTCAGGCTCAAGAAATTTGTCTCCTTGCCACTATCAGATAGTCTGAATTACACTTACATTCAGAAATGCCAGAGGAAAGTGCAGAGCATCTCTTTCTCAAGATGTGTATCAATTTATGAAAAGCAAAGTAACTGGACTTTTTCTTTCATGTATACCATAAAATTGAGAAAATGGAGCCAAGTTGCTGCAGACTCCACCAGGTGAGACAAGAAAACAGTCTTTCTTAGATGAAAAGAATGGTAAGAAGATATAACCAACAGATAGTGCACAATGGAGCCATACATGTTTTAAGTAAAAGGCCTAAGCGTCAAGATTTGAAGTTTTACCTTATTGCTTAAAGTAGGTCATGGTAGAATTAAAAATAATTAGCTGTTACTATAATGTCCCTTCCCCATACATGCACAGACTTAAAGACCTAAAGAAAGGTTTGAGTTGTATAGCTTCAAAATTGTTAACTATTTAGTTAATCTATGCTTTCAGGAGTATTCTAAATCTATCTTGAATAGCTGCATGCCTTGTTCTTTTCCTGGAAACTCTTGAATCTTACTAGAGGCAAACTTTTCTTTACAAATGTATAATTTAATCTTTCTTAAATTATACATTCATATTTAAAGTTATAGAATAGCATAAAATATCAGGAAATCAACCTAGGAAAGATAGCCAAAAATGACACACCTGTAAAAGCAGAGAGCATGGTCATTATGCCGATGGAATACTAATTTAAAGCACAAATAAACTCATCTGGATCTTTTTCTACAAGCATTTGAATTCATTGTTGAGTGCCAACTTTCCATACTAGCCAGAGCTAATAATGCTTTTAAAAATATTTGCATGGAATCAAAGTTTTAAAAGAATAAAGGTTTGTTTGGCTCATTGTTCTGAAAGATAGATAACCTAAGGACCAGGAACAAATATTAGTGAGTGAGAGTCTTCTTTCTATATGCTGGAGAAGTCATTCAGACTAAGAAAGTAGCATTGCATGGATTTCTTTTTTTTATTTTTAAATTGTACTATTAAATTTATTTAATTAACTTGGGTTTTTTTTAGCATTTTTAGTGTATATATTAATGGTATGTGGAGTAGGTTACACACAGATATTTTCATACATTGCTTTGAGGATGCTTCTTCCTACCATATCCTTATTTTCCTTTTTTCTCTACTTACATGAATTACTTTTACTTTCCTATGACTTTTCATTTTTGTCACATATATTTTGGAGAAGTATGTATAGTTATATATATATATAATCATATATTTATTATTATATAGATATAATCATATATAAATGCTTTTATTAATCTATTCAAAATCTATGATTCACAGAGTCATAAATAAGAGAAGGAAATATCCACTTTCCTGAAACTGACATGAATTTGTTCTTTGTGAGTGAAAGAAAAATCATATATATGTATATATATATGAATATGTATATATGTGTATTTGTGTGTGTTCATTTTTCTGCTGATGAGTACTCAAGTTGATCCTACAATTTCCCTACTTGGTAATTGTGTTACAATAAAGATTGATATGCAAATGCCTCTGTAATATGTTGGCTCAAATTTCTTTGAGTAAGTTCCCAGGGTTGGTAGAGTGAAGTCATATCACAGAACTATTTTCTTTCTCTTATTGATATATCCAATTTGTTCCATCAACCTTTGTTGAGGATGCAGTCTTTGCTCTAAAATAGTTGTTTTGGATTATTTCCAAAAAACCAAATGGAAATAGCTGTGAGGTGTATATGTACATTTTCTTTTCTTTTTTCTTTTTTTTTTTTTTTTTGGCTTACATGTCTGTTTTTATGCCAGCACCATGCTGGTTTTCTTGCTTGTGGTGTACCATAACATGAAATCAGATATGGTAACATCAGGCATAATTGTTTTTGTTGAGAATTACTTTGGTTATTTGCTTTCACTTGAATTTTAGGTTTGCTTTTATTTCTGTGTGTAATGGTATCGTTTATTCTCCAGATGTAATTGCGGTCTCAGAGGCTTACTGCAACCTTTTGCTAACCTAGGACTCATCCTGGAAGCTTCTAACTTCCATACAATCTAATCTAGGTCTAGAATGTTTTCAGCCTCTGGAACTTACTTCTGAATAAGCATGCCCTTTCTAGCTCTTTCTGAATTCTGGCTGGCTGGTTCAACTCAGCTGTTCTGGCTCAAATTCCTCTCCAAGCTGACTGATTCAAACTGACTTCTCTCAGCTTCTGAAGTAATTACTCTGCTTGGCCTCAAACTAACTATAGCAATATGTTCTATTTGTGCTCCTTCTCATTCTCTGGCTCATCCTGTCTTCACCTTTGTCTAGCTTGTTCTCTCTTTGACCTGTTTCTGTAAAACTCTCCTGGTAAAACTGCCTTCTTTCTCCCTCTGCACAGTTCTCTCTTACGTCACCTCTCTTTCCTCTCTGTTCTAGTTAGAGTTAGTCATAGCTTATCTATCCAATCTTTCTCTAGTTCATCACCTAGTATGCCTATCAATTAGATATCACTTTCAAACAAGGCTGCTTCTTTCTACAAACCACCCTTACCTACATTGTTTGTGATTAAAGATGTGTACTAATGGTGTATCTGTATTTCAGCCAGATCATTCTGTAATCCAGGGTTTGTCTGCATACCAGCTGGATCACCTAGACCAGAAAGGTCTTTGGATGTGATCCCTTGTTAGAGTAGCCATGTTGGTGGATTAAAATTCCTCTACACTATGAAGAACGGTAGTGGAATTTATATGAGGATAGTGTTGATTTCTATTGTTGTTTGATATTATGGTCATTTACAACAATATTTGTTAT
Source organism: Lophiomys imhausi (assembly GCA_907164525.1). Classification (NCBI taxonomy): domain Eukaryota; kingdom Metazoa; phylum Chordata; class Mammalia; order Rodentia; family Muridae; genus Lophiomys; species Lophiomys imhausi. Next base: position 284,450 of record CAJQZJ010032738.1, read on the forward strand.
TTTATTCATCTGTCAGTGGACCTTTGTTAAGCATTTATAGTAGACAAATATTATTCTTAACTGATGGGGTGATGTTATGCATTCTAAATGTTAATTAACCTTCTCCCAGAGGCCTGCTTTTTGTACATCAAGTAATGCTGTGTTAACTGGCTTTCTAATCATTGTCTCTGATTGGCTTTAATAAAATGCAAAGGCTTGTGATTGGGCAGAGGGAAAGGTAGGTGGGGCAGAGGTTTGAGGACTTCTGGGGCAGAAATGGAAAATCTTGAGGAGAAGAAGTCAGGAGTGGAAGAAGGAGATACACAATGGGGTAGATGAAAGAAGATCATTCCCTGTAGCCTGAAACATCAGCATAACATGGAGAATAGCAGCCCAGGGAAGGTATGTATATATGCAGTCATATTTGGGAAATAGAATTAAGGGCTATCTTAGATGGGCTAAGACTGCACAATCCTGGCTAAGGTTTCTTAAAATCCATCAGGTGCCTGTATGATTATTTATAATGACAAATTAAGAATTAACACTGCTGACTAATTAAATATATTATAAATACTGGTTAATTATTTAATTTTTGCCTCTACACTTAACTTAAAGAAAAAAATAAAAGGATACATTATGTTGAGTTTACACTCATATATAAACTCAAAAATGTCATAAAAACAAAAACAACAAAGGAAGCCCTCTAAGCCTGACACATTGGAAGTTTGGTTGGAAAATAGAGAAGACTAGAGTGGAATATCAGGGGAAACATTTTGATTTAGACTTTAGCCAGTTATACAGTCAAATAGAGGCATTCTGGGTCTCCCTTTTTCTGGGGGACTCTTGGCCACCAGTCCATGAGGGCAGGTGGGCAGAGACAGGGTTAGAGTTCAGGCAGCCATGAGTATGGTAGATTAACTTCCAGGATCAGGTTCAGTGAGGCAGCTCAGCTTTATTCATAGTAAACTAGGGTTATATAGAACTTTGTGGAGTGGGTAGGAGTTTCTGGGGTGAGTTTCCATCATTGGTTGAGTGGTGTTCTACATCCTGCAAGGAATTCTGGCCTTGTTCAGTATCAGGCAGAAAATGCACACTACTCCACTGGTATGTCATGGATAGATCGATCTGGGCAGAAAATGGTAGAACTTGGACCAAGATCTGTACCCTCAGGATGTCTAATCAGGCCAGAGAGGCAGGAGAAAAGTTTATTTTTACTGGCAAGTTTCACAGATCTTATGATGAAGTTGCAAGAGAGAGAAGGATAACTCTAACCTTATCATGCAGCAAATGGTTAAACTCTTTTAGCTGAGCTGCTGGAATCAGGCCAAGAAGCTTCAAGGAGCTCTTAGAGCCCCTGAGACGATGAGTCAAGTGGCCTGACGAATCCTGTGGCTATTTTGTGAATAGCCAACAACCAACCATCGTAGATGAACTGCAGTGGGTGGTACAGGAGAGGAGGGAAGCTCAGATGGTGGCCACTGGGGTGACCTACGATTGTGATGGAGAAATGAGCCTGGATAGGCAGCCATGGTGACAGTGCTCTAGGTGCTCAGAGATGAGGCCTGGCTGTCAGCAGTAGGAGGCTGGGCTAGGTGATGGTATCAAAGCAGGAGCCTGCACCCCAGGCAACCCTAGCTAGTGAGACATGCCCAGCAATGAGTTCTTCATGGGAGGAAAGCACTTTCTCCCCATGGCAAAATAAATAGCTGAACATCAGACAGTCATAGTGGAAGAATGGAGAAAGAGAGTTTATTTCATGAATTGGGCGTTATAAAGCTTTGGGCAGTGTGAGGAGTTTTGGAAGTGAGTATGTTTGATTTTTCTGGGCATAATCGTATTATAAGAAAGAAACACAGTATCCCATGGGCAGTGGGAGAGGAGGAAGAACTCCAGGTACTGTTAAAGGCATGGAAAAATGTCGCTGGCTGAAAGCTAAGGTACCTAGAAATATTATTAGCAAAGTAAAGTACCTCTAGAAATCCCCAGGTGTTTACTGGGAAGATTTATCAGGAAAGGGTTGGATCTGTAACTTCCCTGAAGGATACATGTCACTCCTGAGAGGATCTGGAGTTTTTCTAGATCAGATGGAAGAGAGGATTCAGCTAAAAAAGGGAGTCCATCATTTAAAATTGAGCTCAGAGGCTTTACAGTAATGCCAGACTTCAATCTTAACAGTAGAAATTCCCCACAAATGGGGGATTAAGATACTAGAATGCTTTGTTTGCATGGAAAAGCATTCTAGGTATCCCAGATGTTTGCTGGGAATGTTCTAAATGGAAGAAAAGAAGTTGAACCTGTAATTTACTTAAGGACTACATGACATTCCTCAGGTAGAGGGTATAGGAATTCAAGCTCCCCAGATAAGGTCTGGCAAAGAAGGGAGATCCCTGCTGGGAAAGGGAGTCCTCTACTTAGCACCTCTATTTAGCTCAGGGCTTTCTGGTCATGATGGACCATGACTTTAGCAGCAGGGTTTCCCAACATCTCTCCTTGTTTTAACTTATAATGGAAAGGTGTCATCAGGGTCCTCACCTTCTGTGGGGACCCGGGAAATGTAGGCTTATGAGAAATGCTTTGTTTCTGGGAAAATGAAAGTTAACTTCTGGAGATATCTAAGATGGCACCGGCTGGAAGATGCCAGGGCGGAGTTGAAGCCAGATCGTGGGTATAGCTGATTGGGTGAGCAAGTCTTCTGCATTCGTGATCAGTGCATGATTGCCATGTTACCAGGCTTGTGCTATGTGGTGTGATGGGATGACCTTTAATGTGATTGGCCCATGTGGAAATCCCCCATTTGGTTCTGTATATAAGCCAAAGAACGAAACATTAAAACAGGAAAAGCTTAGACATCACCCCTGCCTACTCTGATTTTCTCTACCAATCGATGGGAGGCTGGTGGAGCTGGAGGATAGCATATTCACCTTGTGTGGTGACCTTTGTGTCAGGGGTCACCTCAAGCTTCTATGCTGGTGACATTGGTATTGAAACAGAATCCAATAGGCAGTGACTTTTGCAATGCTGCTTCTCTGCCATATTGAAAATTGGACGAGACAGGATACAAGCATTGAAATAAAGGGCAACATAATCACAGGACTAATAAGGAGGAGGGACGAAGGAAACATTCAAGGGATTATTGAACCAACTTAATTGTTCAATGTGTTGCAATCTTGAGAACAAGTCTGTACCAAGATTTTTTATGGTTTTAACATTGGTCTCAAGCACCATTTGATACATTTACATAGACACAAAAATCTTTTCCCAATTCTATGCAAGTCCCCCCATGTTTAGCATTCATTAGGTCTGGTGCTCTCCTGTTTGCTCTCCTTTTGCTCTCCAGCAAGAGAGTTCATCTGTCCCTGGAGGAGGTCAGGTTGTAATTGACTGATTATGCTTGTCTTGGAAGTCTCTAGCCAGGTGGTAGGTATGTCTGGACAATGGCAGCTGTCATGGCCCCAGCAGATCCAAAGGAGATGACAGTCCTATTCCTTCTAGTAAAGGAAGAAATATCTGTAGTTTCTGTATGATCTGTAGTGACAGTGTTGTTTCCTCTTCCACATAGAGATAAATCTATGGGATAATCACAATAGGGTGCAGGGGGTCAGCTTTGTAGGAGGTTATTTTCCTTTACACCATAGGAAGAAAGGAGGTAATACACAAGTAAAGCCAATAAGAGTTTGATTCACAGTGCATCAGCAATCTGTTGGTGCAGGTCTATAAGACAGGGAGGTGGTGGGGTAGATGTCTCATCAAAAAAGGGGAATGTCCTGAAGGTCCAGAGGGGTGTCATTTCTTCTGGTCAGTGTTATCACAGAAGTGTTTGTGAGCACTGCAGCAAGCATGGGACAGGTGTTAAAAGATCAGTCCTTGTCCAGCATTCTTCACCATCTATCCCACCTGTTTAAAGTACCTAAGAAAGGAAACATCATGATAATTATATGACCTGTGTAAAAGGATTCACTGTATGTATAAATGAAAATGATATAAAAGTGTTTCTTGGTAACTTATAAAATTGACTGCACAAGGAATGGAAACATTAGAAATTAAGTCCCTAAAGTTGGTTTTCATTTCATGAAGAAAACACATTAGTTTAGAGATTATAAATTACTAGAATATGTCATTACAAGAGATACAGGCAGCTTGTCTGTGAAGAATATAACTGGCTTAACTAAAAAGGAATGTTAGTTTTATATTAAGCAAAGTATTGATCAAATTAACATGAGCATTATTTGATCTTTTGTTAAGTCAGCCCTAAATTTATAGTGATCAATGTAGTCTGTTTGTCCTGTGCGAAGTAAGTCTAACACGGTTCTGTGAAGTTTAAAAGATTTTTTTAAAGGCAGTAGACACATTTCTTTGTGTCACAGCGGAGGCTTGGAAAACAATTGGAGGTTTAGTTAATCTGTTATTAGAGAAAAACAAACATTTAAGAAAAATTGAACAAGGAAGCATGAAAATTCCAAGTTTTGAGAGGGCTGTATTGTCCCAAGCTACATTGTCTCAAACTGTATGGCAGCAGACTTCACTAATCATTCCTGCATGCAATTCAGGCCTTTTTAGTTCGGTGTTGGCTAGTATACACAGTCTGCTCACAGAATTTGACTTGGCGGTGTGCACTGAGCTGTGCCAATGATCTGGTTGGTCTTTCCTGCTCAGATGCCACCCATGCTGGGGGAGAGGCGCATCCTGCACCTGCCAGCTGCTTGCTTTGGCTTGGTACCCCTGCCATGGACCAGTTTATATCCTGTAGGGAATGATCCTGGAGAGGCTGGGACTCTGCATTGGCCTTTGCTCAGCAAATCCTTCTTCCTCTCCTGGTGTGCACCCTCACTCCTAGGGGAAGGGATTACCACGATGATGCTGTCAGAGACCAGGAGAAGGATAAAGGGTCAGGGTGGCAGCCATGTGCTGGTGAGCCTGGAGGTGGAGTCCCACTAGTCCAAAACCTGAAGAGGAGTGTTTAACTGTAGACATTGTCCGAGCTGTGGGGATAAACAAAAAACAAAACAACAACAACAACAACAACAACAAAAATCTGTTTAATAGTAGAATCTGAGTTTGGGAGGAAGATCCAGTCCTGGTGGGGTTTGCATCAGTGGGGGAGGGGTGGCAGGTGTTGCTGTGACAGGCACCCTCTCTGCCCTTTGCTTGCAGGTTTCCTCCCTTTTTCCTGAAGAGTGCAGCATTGCTGACCAAGAAAGGAGGAGGCAGGGAAAGCCATGTTTACCTTTGTAATGGAGTTCTGCAGAGTAGAGAGTTTCTGGGCGTGGGGAGAGGAGACACATGGGACTGAGGACCACGTGGCTCTTTGGTGAGTTTCTTTATAGCGCAATTTAATGGGGCCCGTATTTTCATAATCTGAGGGCATTCTTTACTAGATGAAACGTTTGCTTTGATAGGAAAGAGAGGCAAAGAAAGGGAAGTAAACGGACTGATCCTCAGGTAGGGATGGTCATGTTTTGAAACAGAGCTACCCTCTGGAGTGGTACTCACAGTCTCTTGTGCACTCCAGGGTCCTTGTTCAGAAGATAGCTGTTGATCTCCCTTTTCATGAATGGCTGTTGGCCACCAGTTCATAAGGGTGAAGGGAGCAGAGACGGGGCAGAGTTTTGACGGCCATGAGTACAACTGAAATACTTCCAGAATCAGCTTCAGTGAAGCAGCTTAACTTTATCCAGGATGAACGAGGGTTATATAGAATTTTAGAGAGTGGCTGTGCATTCCCAGGGTGAATATACACCATTGGCTGAGTGCTTAAGGTCCTGGAATGCCTTATTTGTATGGAGAGACATTCCAGGTATTCCAGGTGCTTGCTGGGCAGGTTCTTATTGGACGAATAGAAGTTGAGCCTGTAATTTACGTAAGACCATGTGACATTCTTCAGTTAGAGGATGTGGGGATTTGGGGTTCCCAGATAAGGCCAGGCAGAGAAGAGGGACCCCCGCTGGGAAGGGAGTCCTCCATTTAGCACCAAGCTCAGGACTTTCTGGTCATGGTGTATGAGGACCTTAATAGCATGAAGGCATGAAGGTCATAGTGAGTTACAAATATCCCAGATTGAGGAAAAGGACATGTTAGCAGAGATAAATTTAGAAATCAAAACTAGATATTAGTAACTAAAGCTGTATAACAGTGAGTCTATAAAAAGGGATTGAAGTCAAGGAGGTTCTTTCTCCAATGAGAGTCCTGAGGTTTCCAACATTGACAGATATTAAAATGAAACAGCGACAATTGTGAAAAGTAACTTTTATTTATAGGAATATATAAGTATTTTCTATTAAAGGAAGAACATTAACTAGGAGTCAAATAAGATGAAAAATGAAATGACAAGATAGGGATCCCCCAACTGGATGCTTCAGCATGATTACTGAAATACAGAATGGAGAGACGAAAATGGTAATTGTTTCAAAGAGTATATCCATAAAGAGAAGTGAAACAGTAAGGGTGATTTAAAAGGAGGATTGAGAGAGCTTCTGAATCATGTTCATATGATGATAAAGATTCAAGAGGGGGTAAAGGTGGCCAAGCAGGAGGGAAACTGTAGAGAACAAAGCCTTAAGGGTTTCAATTGATAGGATCTAGCAGAGCTGTGCAGAGATGTGTTGGCAATATGAGCAGTGACATTTTTACTCACGTGAACAGGAAGCAACACCTGCTGTGTAAGTATAGACACAAGTGGTCTTGCAGATTTGCCTCCTTTCTATCAGTAATCTGGAGCAGGAGTGAGACTGAGGGTTGGACAAACATGTTGACAACTTTGAGAGAGAGGAAAATGTGTGAAGTAGTCTAGGAGACTGTGTGAGGAATTGCTGTCAGAGAGTGTGTGCGGTAGAGGGGTTCGAGAGTGTACGGCATTATTAAATGACCATGAGGCATGGCAGTAATTTTACTGCATAAACAGAGCAACAGTCCACAATCTATGTCTTAATTTAGTTGCATGGTTTTGATTGAGTGATGAGTAAGTGGTAGAAAGCCTTACAAATTGTAACAGTATTTACTGGGGGTTGAGTGATAATGCAGATAAGTTCTAGTATTTTTACTTGATTATTGTTTAAAATATCACCATATTTAATAGAAAATGTTAAAAATAAAATGCATGAGTTAAAAAAATGCTGAGTATGTAAAAAATGTCAAGTGAGTGAGTAAAAAAATGTCAAGTAGTATGCTGAAATGAAAGACTGAAAACAATAAAATGGAAAGCTGTTTGATTTTACCCTAAATAGGAAAATACAAGTTAAAAAAAATAGCATGCCTCTTCATACATTCAAATTTGATAAGAAAAAAGCCAAAATATCAAGTTTTTAAATATCTTGTACATATTTCATTTCTCTATCACAGAAATATAATCATGGCCAGTCACTTTGAAGGTGACATTGTTGTGATAGCACATCGGGGTGACAATAGATAACAGTAGTATACATTGTAGCCCAAAGAGCTAAAAGAAGCTGTGTTGAATGAGCTCTTTAACCAACAAGACTTCACCTGCAGCTCCTCACAGCCTGGAAATAAACAATTTCAAATCACTTAAAGGCTGATATAATGTTCAATGTCATAATAACCACTATGTGCCATTGTGACTGAAAAATGTTTATTTTCATGATTAAAATTCATTTAAAAATATTTAACTCAACAAGCTTCTATGACATTGTAATACAAGATTTGATGAGAAGCCTGACAATAGTTGTTTAAATATATGGCCTAGGTCTCTTAAATAATTTTGAATAAATTAACTGAAATGAAAATTTTCTGTTTGAATAATTTCATATTTATGATTGATTTTATTTAAAGCTGTAAACACCACTTCAGATGTTTATCTTGACACTTTGCTCAGATGATACATAAATACAGACTTATTTTCACAACTCATTTTTTGGAATAATTTGGACATTGATGTGTCAGTTGAGAGCATTCAGACATAAGAGTTGTATTTAATAATATCTTTCAAGCAAGATAATATGAAGAAGTCATACAATTATCTTTTAAACTAACTTGATTATTTTGGAAAGTTAATTATCCTCTTTAAAATAATATTAAACTATGTGTTAATTTGCTGGGTAGGACAGACAAAACATATCCTCTTTTAAAATATTGAAGGAGTAAGGCCAAACTTGTGTGTGTGTGTGTGTGTGTGTGTGTGTGTGTGTGTATTATATATATATATATATAATTTTGAAAAAAAATCTCATATACATATATAAGATAATCTTTGAAATTAAAATTTGCTTCTCAATAATTTACATACTATTCCAATGATATGTTGAGTTGTTCTACATAATCATATACAATTTACATTTGAAGGTCTGGGGAGATGGATTAATTAGAAAATTGCCTCTGGTAGAAGAATAAGAACATGAGTTCAGATCCACTGTACCCATATAAAAGCCATGTGCTGTAGTACCTATGTATAACCCTAGTTCAGATGGTAGGGCCTGATGGTGGACAGTAGGCAGAGACAGGAAGGTCAAGGTCTTATTGACCAGTCAGTGTAACTGAAACAACAAGCTCCAGGCTCAGTGTGAGGTCCTGCCTCAAAAATAAAGGGGAGTGTGATTGAGATAGACCTCAAACATCAATGTCTGTCCTACACAGCAAATTAACACATGTACATACAAACCCACACACACACACATACATTTTATTTACTAAATACTTTTCTTATGTAAAGCATGTGCCACCTATGTGGGAGGCAAAAGAGAGACATTATGTAAGACATTTGGATTGGTATTTAAAACTGGACTCTGAAGTTGTACTGATTACTGCTGCAGCCATGCACAATAGTTGGTCATGAATTGACTAAAGGTTCGTGGTGCTGCTACTAACACCTAGCGTGATGCCAGCGGATTGTAACTCCCTGAGGATTCTGGGCACACAGTAGGTTTGGTCTCAAAAACAAAAAGGTAAATTTCCTAAGATTAAATAAATTAATATGGTAAATGATTATAGTGATAAAATAATGTGGTTAATTATTTACTCAATGATTTCATGTAATAAGTGACTAGTTTTCTGGGGACAAGAACAATTACAGAATTTCTGTCATCATGGATTATTTTGTTGGAAACTTGGATCTAAAACATAGTCAAGCTTTTTCTATAAGGAACCAGACAGAAAATGTTTTAGGCTTTTCAAATTATGTAGTCTCTACAGAAACTGCTCCCCTGATCAGCTCTGATGTCTTACTGTCAACAGCCATTATGGACAACCAGAAATCAGTATGATTGTATTCTAATATGCTTTTCTGCAAAACTAGAGGACAAAAATGTTGGGTCAGATTTGCTATGGGATCTGTATTTGTTTTCTTCTGTGGCTTTGATTATTTATGTGGAAATAAGATCGTTTTATCCAAAAGCATTTGTTATCCAGAAATATTTGACCTGTACAGCATTCAAGTCAAAGATAATTTCCAAAACAAAGTATTAGTAAAATATCAATATAATGGATTAAATTGTATTAACTTAAAAATACTTTGTTTGCATAATTAAGGAAACATATGAATACAAAACTTGCTGTTTTTCATTTATCTGTCTTAATTTTCTCAAGTTACTTTAAAAGATATGTCCTGTATTGACCAAAGATATTTTTAAGAAATAATAGAAAAACAATATATCACACTCTAAAATATCTGTCACCGTATTTCATAATTTTTTAATTGTTGTATTTAAATTAGAAACTGTCTGTCCTGATCAGAAAGATGGAAGTTTACAAGCAGCTGTGGTGGTGGAATTGGAAGTTATGCAGTCAGCATTTCAGTGGAACTGGCTTTCTCCCAGCATGCCTCACTATTAACAGAACATAGAATACTGGGCCTATCCAATGCTCTGTAATTTTCAGGACTTTATAGTGGCTTTTGTGGTATATAGAGGGTAAAGCTCTTTCCATTCGTTTAAGCTGTTTCTTTAATCTTTCTCCCTGCCTAAAAATAGAGGCAACTCTTATTTTTCTGCCTTGACTTAATTTTTTAGAAATATGATTTGCCTGAATTAAATCAAAGATATGACATACTATATATGTTTATTAAATTGAGACAAGGTCTAGACCAGGCTGACATCAATCTCATAGAAATCCTGTGATTCTTTTCCTGAGTCTTGGAGGAGATGGAAGAGTTGTTCTGTTACTGACTGAGTGTAGGAATCATGATTTCAATAAATTGTTGGATCAAGAGCACAATGGAATCTTTAGTATCAAAGGAAGAAAAACCATAAATGCCCTTTATCTGCTGTATCTGAGTTTTAGGAAATACACTGTGGAGGCAATGGTCTGTGAGCAATAGGGAGCCACTTTCAGCACAGGAGCATGGTCAGAGATAAGAAATTTATACTGTGAGTTGGGGTACACAAGAATTGTGGGTGCTTTTTTGTGACTCTGTGATGTATGTGAACAATTTATATTGTAAGGTCATGGGAACTGGACTTGCAAACATTATTTAAGTCTGTAAGTAAAAAGGCAGTGAGCTACACTACTAGTAATGGTGTTGCCAGCATGTGTGATGCTGTTATAGTTTACAGAAGTGGAGCACATGATTTTCATCATAACTAATGCTGGAGGTAATGCTGGCTGATCCTGAAGTTTACCAATAGTTTACCTTCTTTTCCAAAAGATGTGACGAGACAGATTCTACTGCAAATAGGTTTTAAATCATCTGGTAGAATTATGTTTCATGTAACTAATAAGGTCTTAAATTTCTTGTCAATTAAAAAATGAAGCAGGTAGGTTCATTTAAGACATATTACTCTGAAATATGACATGTTCAGCATTTGAGGAGATAACAAAATCATGACATAGAAAAGTGGAAAGAATATGAATTTTAAACACAGTGAAGGAAGAATTGGAAAAACTTAAGGAATGCAATTGTTTGAATAATGGAATTAGTAAAAGTTGGAGTGGCACAAATCCACAAGATGAAAGGCCTAGGCGCTTGAGTAACAGTAGGAAACTAAAGCTGACTCAAACAGAGGTCAAAGCTTAGTGCTAATGAACAGGAAGTGCTGCAGCTTACTAAAATAGTCAACAGATGTAGCAATTCCTTTTTAGACAATGGGTTTGAGAGTTAGCAGGGCCAAAATGTGTGGGGTTTGTTGGTTGGTTGTTTTTTTTTTTAATGGAAAGGATGAGTGTGGCAGTTCATTACAGTTAATATCACATTTGGAAGATAAAAGTAGGAGGGTCAGAAGTTCAAGGCCAGCCTTACCTACATAAAGAGTTGGAGGCTCAAAACAAAACAAATGAACAAACAAAACAAAACATAAACAGCATGAGCAGTGCTGGTTAAAACTGATGAGTCACAAAGTAAAACCCAAAACAAACAGAAGTGTTAAACTAGTCTTTGGGGCACGTGAAAAAACCATGTTTTTCCACAGAGGCATATAAAGGATAATTGAACAATAACAGCAAGAAATAATGAGTAATCTGAAGTAAAGTCATTCCTATCCACTACACCTGGGAGGAGTATGGAAATACACTCACAGACCAATTTTATGTTTTCCAAGAAACTCAGGTCACAAGACTCTTGTCTTGTTTTCTTAAAGATTTTTCCTCACATGACTCCATTCTTAGACCATCCTAGCAAGCCCCTTTACAAAAGTTTTCAAAACTGTCAGCTCCATGGTCTGTCCATTTACTCTAAGGATCTGATTGATCTACAGACAAGCATGGTGGGGGAAGGACAGAATCTCCTTCTTTGAAAACCAGCTAAACCATGACAAGCTTAGAGAAACTCAAACTGGGACTAACTGTGGTGATGAGGGGAAGGCATTATCCCGTTGATCCTTGTTTTTTTATGCTTTACCTGTGTGCATATGTGCATCTTGTCCTTGTGATTGTATACAGCTTGTCCTAATAAGAACTTTACTCAGGTGACCCATCTGAATCCTCAGAGTATAAATTGTTTGTTTTTGTATGAAAAAACAAACAAGTCTTTGAAACTGAGAGTGCCTTTTCTTGGGCTCTTTTCTTTCTGTTTGTTTTGTCTTTATTCTAATATGTTTGTTTTTGTTTCATATTATTATATTTTATTATTCTTCTTCAGACGCCTGTTTGTTTTCTAATGACAGGCAGAAAAGGGATGGATCCATGTGGAAGGGGTTCTGGGAAGGAACTTGGAGGAGTAGAGGGTGAGGAAACCATAATAAGGATATCATGTTTGAAAATAATCTATTTTCAACAAAAGAATGTCAATAAAATCAGCAAAAATTATTAGAGATAGTCTCATGACGTGTCAACAGAAATTAAGATAGGATTGCTTATACTACCTGAATATGTGTCTTAAAGCAGCAAAGCCTCAGTGTCAATGACTCTTCTCATACATAGTACAGGATAACCATACTACAACCAATGCACCAAAGGGAACATGGACACAGACTTTGTTTCCTGTCAATGAGACACTTTGTCCTAGTGGTGCTGCCTTGTAGGCCCCCAGCGTATGAAAAGGCTCTTGGTCCTCATATGACTGCTGAAGTGGCAGAGATTGTTATGTAGGGACATTCCACTCCAGAGGAATGGGATGGAAGGGATAGTGGGTAGAGGGTGGGAGGGCAGGACTGGGAGGGGTGGAAAGAGGACACTGTGATGAAGATGTAACCTGAAGTAATAAATAAATATTTTTAAAAAATAGAAACAAACAAACAAAAAAAAGTTTCCCCGTGTGACCAATTACATTTCCTCAGGTTTTCTTTGTTTCAGGGATATTGAATTTCATCTTTTTGAACCAAACTGTTCTGATGGCCATAATTATCGAGCACAGTTTTGAAGTAAAAGTGGAAAACATACTTGAGAACAATTTCCCAAAGCTAAAATGAAATATAATGAACATGAACCATTGCAGCACCATGATTTTTTTTTCTTGGACAAACTGGGACAAACTGCTGTTATTACAACTGGACAGAAAGGAACAGAGTCCTCAGGCAGCTTTGATATTTGGATCAGACTTTCACTCAAGACATGAAGAGAGAATCAGCCCCATAGTCAATCTAATTTCCAGGTCTCTGGAAATTTCAATATCTATATTGACAAAATGAGGGAAGGTAATTCTCAGGGACAGAAATTCTACACTACATAAAAGCTGACTGGGAAAGACGATGTCTCTCTCTTTGGGGAGTTTATGGGTATCCAGTGACAAAAATGTGGGAGGTTTGCAGCAGAGATTAAGACAATTAAAGAAACTAAATGGAAAGCTACATCATTTCTATATGATCACAAGCATGTGACCTTCTCAAACCAGCAATAAAAATAAAACCCAAATGGCTTTATTTGCCCATCATCAATGAGGTGCTCAAGTTAACTCACATTTAATATTGTCCAGCTGTTAGCCATTGCCCTGAAACCATTGATCACCCCACTTGCTGGGAGAAAGTTTTTATTGTTTTTAATTAACAATATTATCTTTTCATCCCCGTTCCTCAAATAAACATGCCATCACATGACAACTCATTTTATCAAGAGTTTATAACATTCATGAATGGAAATGCTTTGATCTGGCAAATCCCCTACCTCTAATAAAAGTTCACATTCATTTTTATTAAGCAACCCGGTGACATAGCTTTTTATTAGTGCTGTGCAATAAAAATCTGGGCATCATTTAGGTTCAAGGTCATTGCTATAAGTGGGGTAAAGTGCAAGACTTAACAAGTGTATGAAAATTATAAGAGATTAATAGTATCTAGGGCTCACTTAAGACATCTATGATTATACAAAGACCATAAAGTTCCAAGCCTAATAATTCAAAATTATCTCAGCTTCTTGCTTTCTTTTCTTTTTTTTCTCTCAAATATATGTCAGGGGAGATAGGCATCCAGAATTCTGGTTATATAATCCTATAGAAGTTTTATTTCTTCTATTTATATTGTTTAATCATTTATTATTTCTTAGGAATCAATTGTATTTTTATACACTGAAAGAATTTCGTGGAGACTGACTGAGTAAATATATTTCAGGAAATTTCAATTTATTAATAATTGTGTCTTACCACATAATTTGAAATTATAGTCTATTTCTTGGTATTTCTAAAGAATTTTACCATTAGATACTCAAGAGAAGAGAGGTGGAATGAGAAGTGCTAAAAATGTCATGCTAAGGGAAGAGATTTTTTTCCCCTTTCTGTAAAGACAATTTCAAATTTTATATTTAAACATAAAATTGATTATAAAAATTCAGAGTTCAACTTGAATTCACAGTTTCAGATGTACCTTAGGTCATCAGCGATGAGAAAGAACTTTAATACTGTTTGTTAATACTTTTAATCTTGTGGTACAATTTACTATGATAATAGACTATAAAACATAAATGACTTGGACCTCAATTTAAAGCCCATCTCCCAACACAGCTCTCATCTTAAGTTAGCTTCTTTTATATATAGTGAATAAACGCATATGCGTAGACAACATGCCCAGGTATATTTCCCTAAAGAAGAAGAAGTAACAAATTCAAATACCAAGATGCTGAGCATGGCAGCACATGCCTGTTACCTTAGTCCTGGGAAGGCAAGGCACGAAATCACAGAATTTGAGTCCAGATTTTATTGTATATGGAGTGAATTGTATACTAACCTCGAGTACAGAATGAGACTCTGTTTCAAAGCAAATGGAAACTAAAAACAAAGGAAAAACTCAAAAAACCTGCCATTCCTTAAATGGAAAGATAGACAGAAAGAGAAGGGTCTACTAAAGCTAAAATATTGACAAAAATTTACATTGTAATATTATAACCACTCATTTGAAACAATGTACTTATTTTTATTGTGTTGAAATATAGTATGTCACTTATTTCCAAATTGCATTGCATACAATTTTGCAGAACATTTAGAATGATTTTGAAGGATTTAAAATTATCCTTTCAAAAAATTAACTTCATTAATATTTATAAAATTTGTCTTCTCAGGAAAGGAATTTCTGGAGCCCCAAAATTGTTACTATTTTTAGTAAAGTAACCTGAAATAGATCCTATATAACACTATATTACCATATTATCACTGTTGATATGATGATAGGAATGTCCCAATGATTAGAGACTAATGGTTAAATTTTAAGCCACAAGAGCAATGTCCTGATTTACATAGTGTTCAATTAGCACATGCACAGTGCTATTCAGAACTCTTTGGAAATATGCTGTACATATGAAATACATTACAGACTGGGTTGCTGTCAGTGCTCTTTCCGGGTTGGTGGGGACCATTAATGCAGTCCATCAACTTGCCAGCAGACCGTTACTCGCTTAGCAGTGTTCCCTGTGGACTGACTTTGCTCACTTTGAGCATATTGGTTTAATAAGGAGAATTATTTCCCAAAGCCTGAGTTATCTGAGGCCTGGGAAGAAGCACTTCAGAACCTGACAAATTGCTTTCTGTAGTAAAGCGTTTTGGAGATCATAGTGTAAAATGTTTATCTGGCTTCATTTACATAAAAACAACCAGCACAGCATTTCACAAATTAACCCAAATTTGATATAACATTGAATGATATATGTCTAAATTCTTCCATTTACAAGATTCCAGATGTGTTTTTTATGTTGCTTGATTTACTTTCTGATTAGTTGTTCGAACTTAAGACATCTGTTGCCATTGTGCAGTGGAGAATGTTTTAATGGTATTACTAAATTCCATGCATCTATCAGGGTCTAATCATGTGTCTAATGTGGAAACAACTCCCGAGTAGGCTTCTCCACACAGATGTGAAACACTAGACTGCTGATCATGAGATTCTTCATGAAAAACAGCATTTATGGAAAGCAATTTCTTACTCTCTGAATTTAGGTAGAAAAGTATTTTCTACCTAAATTTGTTCAGAAATAGTTCAGAAAGTCTCATGATTTCATTTGAGACTTTGTGGCAGCAACTGTTGTCTGTGGATGTACTAGATGCTGCAGAAGTGTGATTGCATTATAGATCACTCCAGATCTCTGTTTTCTTGGAAGCTTGGGAAAATCAGTCATAGTTTATCCAGTGTCTAATAACAAATTAAGGTGGAACTAACACAAATCAGACTGATTAGAAAGATATCCATCTAACTATCCCCAAATAAGTCACACAGACTCTTCTTTATTATTGCATTATCCAACTTTTATGGAACGCATATCTGCTGAGGGATTTTAGAGTGCTTTCAGCCAATCCAGGCAAACTCTCTTTACTACTGATATGAGAATCTATGAAAAGATGAAGTGATGATAGGAAGAACACCCAGCCACCTAGTACATTTCCAAAATCAATACAGCATTATACTTCAGAATAGTTTCAGTAATGTGTTGCCAGGGGATTTTGTTTTACATATGCGGAACTCAGCTCAGCTGTTTCCCATACATTCCAAAGTCCTTAAGCCATTAGGGCTGGAATGTTCTCTGTCCTTGGACCCATCACATCAAGAAGAAGAAGCAAAAGCAGTCTCTCTGGGTTATGATCCTCCACGAGGCATCCAGTAGTAAATGATCCTGTACTGGTTACAATATTGTAGAAGGAGTCAAAGAGAGAACCCCAATGCCAAATTGCCTCTGACTTCTCTGCATAGAAATTGATTTTGAAATGATCTCAGATAAGATCTTCTGCTTAAAATAAGGGAAATGGTGAAAGGGAAGTATGAGGATTGATCAGCGTGATGAATCTTTGAAGTCAGAACAATATTCCAGCTCTAGCTCTGCCTTAACCCTGCAGTAAATGCTGAGCTAGTTCCTTAGCATCTGTGACTGCTTCTTCATGAAGTATGGAGGTGACGAGACTACCTGGAAGAAACTAGAATTTAGTGATGCAGTTAATGTTTCTGGCATGTTCACACACATAAGAAGCCATTAACCCTCAGTTATGATCATTACATTTGTTAGTACACAATGCTTTTAGGGTTCTAGGAATAAAACCCAGACCCTTGTGTGTGGTAGGTTGGAGCTTTGTCTCAGACCTACATCCCTAGAACTGTGTGAGTACCACTTCTGATAAATATGTACAGTGATCATATCAGACAAAAATATCCCTTTGAAAAAATAGATGCTTGTTTTTGCTGAAAGTATTACCCAACATCAATTATGCTCAAATGAAATGTGTGACGTCACACTCTCTAACATTTTCAAGAAAAAATATAAATGCCACTTCACTACCCCAGGTAATATTTTGTGCATAATTTATCAATCAGGAAGAGGGTAGTCATAGACAAAATAGAAGAACACCTTATAAAAATATCATTAAATTAATTTAAAGTTCACAATGCAAATACAAGCACTAGTTCTTAGTAAGAACAACAAAGTAAACAAGATGTCAACTTCATCTCCAGTCAAGACACCTAAGGTTTGTTTAAAAATAAGAAGAAACACAATTAGAAAAGCTCACTTAGAATATGTTTCTGCTTAGTGTCTAAACTCTCATGCTTAACCCATTCCTAGCAACTGCTCCCAAACTCAGCACAGTGGCTGGACTGTCACAAAAGCATAGATCATTATCAAGGGATGATGACTTGCATATATTCTTTAAAAATTATTGTTGCTGGTAATGGTTTGTATTGTTTATTTTTAATAGTATGCCACTGTTAAAAGCTATAGAAATCTTTCTTCATGGCAAAGAGAGCATAGTTACTGAACATATATAAGCAGCCTTGGACACAGTAGAGAAAATAGCAATGAACAAAATGTGGTGAGAAAATAAAATCAAGGGGTTATAGGAAAGGAAGAAAATATGGTAACAGTGGAATATAGGGTGTAGAAGTTCAACACATTTGTTAAAACAGGTTTGCATGTCATCAAAACATTATCAGGGTAGCAATCAAATAATTAATGTGTGTGTGTGTGTGTGTGTGTGTGTGTGTGTGTGTGTGTGTGTGTGTGT
>CAJQZJ010032738.1:302223-335714 GCA_907164525.1 Lophiomys imhausi
TGTGTGTGTGTGTGTGTGTGTGTGTGTGTGTGTGTGTGTGTGTGTGTACTGAAAATGAAGCCCACAGTCTTGTGCATGGTAGGCAAGAAGTCTATTGCTATGTGTTATTTTCAGCCCTGTATTTACTTTTCATTTTTGAGACAAAGTCTCACTAAGTTGCCCAGCTGGCCTTGAACTTGTGATCCTTTTATCTCAGCCTCCTAGCACCTGGACATCAGGCCTGAACTAACAAGTCCAACAAAATTAAAGTTCTTATTTTAAAGTTCTTCATAAAATTTGGGGGAAAATATTAATTGACTCACTGCAAAGAGATAACTAGACTTTTTTCTTCCCTTCTATTCTTTTTAGCCTAGACTGATCTCCAACTCACGATATCCCTGCTTCCAACTACTGAATACACTACTTTAGTCAGCTAAAATTAAGATATTTTTCATATACCATTTACACAATTTATAAGTATAATTCTTCATTAATTTATTTTACCTCAAAATTGAAAGGATTACCTATTATCATTTAATGAATTATTTGAATATTAGACCATATATAGTTTTAAAAGAATCAAACATCTATAGGTAGATGGATTTGTTCAATGTAAAGACTAAAAAGCACATATAATTATGAACTTAATGAATTGACAGGATTATAGCATAAGATCTTCAACAGGAATTTTAATAAATATTGTTTTATATTTTTCAATATTATTTATGAACTTTGAACTCTAAAATACACACAAGCAGACACAAATTTGTAGACACAATGTTAAAACAAACAGATCATACTTAGTTTTCTTTGTTTCTTCTTAAATAATTTCTCACATTGTGTATGTTGCTTATATTAGTGGAATCATGATATTTTAAATTATGGAGGTGAAGTCCAAGCTACTGCAGCTGCTTGAGTCAGACTCCCCCCACCCCCCCACCAGTACTATTTAGAACCAGGGATTAACTACACTATTTTCTAATGTATAGAACACAGATAATATTCCTTAGCTAATTTGAGGCTTCAGGGGATTGAAGGAGATAATACGTAAGGAACTTGATTGTATCTCATTATTGCTTATTCTCTTTTAATCATTTAGTAATAAGAATTCGTATTTCTACCTCCCACAACTTCAATTACATCTATTTCAAAGTCTGTTCTGGTTATAATTAATCATGCTTATATATTTAATATCTAGCATTACAACCAGACTGCAACTTCCCCTATTACATAGAAACCAGATTCAAAGCAAATCCATGATAAATGGACTTTACTGCCCAGCAATCAATGAGAGGCTTCCTGACACCGAAAACCCCTTGCAGTCTCTCACACTCAGTATCTAGCTGGGTATTTAGATTTTTTTTTCCTATAAAACAGCCAATTTGAATAGTTTTGTCTCTTTATATTCATTTCAATTCAAGATGTATTTTTTTATATTTTCCACATATTTTGACCTTCTCTTTTTAGTTAAATTCCACTAAAAAGCATATAACCATGAAAGCTGGTGCTCATCCTCTAACCATTGTATTCTTCTGCCCTTGAAATTCATTCATTTTGTATGTGCTTTATATCCGAACAATTGATCTTTATATCTTTACATATCTATATTGTTTCAAGAATTTCTCTTATGTTTCCTTTTGATTTTTTTTTTGCCATTTCCTTAACACTTATATACAGACTCTTTACTTATTTTCAAGGTATTTTGATTGTAAGTTGTAAGTTAATCTATTTGCATGTGGAATTTCAATATTTGGAAATATGATTGTGTTCTTTTTAACTGAACTGGTTTCTCATCTTTGCTGAAATGCAACCAATCATAAATGTTAGGATTGTTTCAAGAATTTTCCCTATTTTTGTGATCTTATACAATCATCTTTATGCCAACACAATGCACACTTGGTAAAGTTAACTTTATAATAATTTGTTGTTGTCTTTAGTTGGTGTGTCTGTTGTAACATATTAACAAAAGGATATCCAAGCTGGCTAGGAAACAGAGATTGAACTCAACCTTGTTATCCTCCTGCCTTAGCTTTTCAGCTCCTGTAATTACAATCCTATATTAACTGTACCTATTTTCCTATTATATTTTAAATTGAAAAACAAAGTTCCTCTGACTTTGTCTTACATTTTGAAAACACTTTAGTCACTTGGGATATTTTGGGGTTCTTACATTTTAGGATCAAGTTATCACTGTTGGTAAGTGAATATGCTAGACCTTTCTGTATAACAGGTGGATGATGGTCCTCCTAGATACCATTGGCTATCAATTTTTTTAAAAATTCAGTTCTAAAAGTAGTTTATCTCTTTTGGAGTTGTTGACTGATGATATCCAAAAGACTCCTAATGACATGTGCTATTATCATTGTGTTTGATTATCCTCAAGACTTTGATGGTAACACCATATTCTTGAAGACACCACATACTTGAGGATTGGAACATGAAGGAATCAAGCCAACACAGACTTGAAAGCTTTGTTCCTAATGCTAGCATAAATACTGCTAGAAGACTCTATGTACCATACCAATAAGGAAAGAGAAAAGTAATCATCAGCTTTACTTTGCATTCACCCCTATAAGTTACACTAATGGCTAGCTTGGTATGACATTCCCACTGGTATAATAGTGGCATACTGGCATGGATGTTATGATAGTAACCAACCATTTCCTGATTGTATTTACTGCCCACTCCACAAAATGAGAATCATGCCCAGCACCATTATTGAGGCCAATATCTTGTGGCTAGATAGATCATTTACCCTAGGGAATATTCTACTACTATTATTCTGTTAAATGGACATACTATTAAGCATACGACTACTAGCTTATTATATTATGTTATAATCACAGCTATGAACATCTCTCAACCTCATCAGAAGTTTCTTTTTGCAGTGAACCATGATTAATACAGAAATTTTGTTTAAAACAATAAGCTATCAGAGCCATTTGATTTTATCAATGAAGACTCAAGAGACAGATGCTGGACTGAAACCCTGCTAGCTCAGAGAGACAGAGAAAACACTCAGGTGATCTTCGTGTTCCACTAACATCCCAGCGAAAAGCCCTAAGCTAAAAAAAAACTCCTCTTTCTCCATTCCATCTTAAGTACCTTCCAGCTCAATGACTCTCCTTTCCGTTTAATCCCTGTCTGTTGGTTTCTTGCTCTACCTCTTGACCTAGGGTTAACTTTATTTAATCCTGTGTACAGAAAGTTCTTGGATTAAAGGTGTGTGCTAGGGTAGATCCATACCACAAGAACTTATTTACAGAAACAAAAAGTTCTTGGATCAAAGACTGAGTCATCCCATAATTAGAAACAGATTTTTCAATTCATAAACTTGGGGACCACAATGTGATCAAATATTCTGCAACATTTTCTCCTTTTTGTCTAAATAAAAGACTCTTTATAACATCAATAAACTATATACATTCACAAGGTCCAGTCCATTTGAATTATCAATCTAAAAACATCTTGTCAGACCGTAAAATAATTTTCTCAAATCTTAAGCAACTTACGCTTAATTGTGAGACTATAACCATAGAGTGTGCAACTCCATAAGAAACCCGAGAAGAATAAATATTACCTGAATAAAAAGGAAGTGCAGAGCAAGCAGCTTCTAAAACTACAGAAATAACAAATACCTGGTTGCCTGGGTATTCCCTAATTGTTCTCGATAACATTGGAGCCTATTGGCTCAGAATAGCTAACAGACTTTTCTGTGAAGCAGGAATTATGTAGGACTTGCCTACTTTATCCTTGCAAAGTTCAGCAGTCGACTTTCCTGTGTCCAGTTTGCCCATTTCAGACACCATTCTGTCTACAATTGAAGCAAGGGATTTTTCTTTGCTCAGTGGCTAGCTTACCACAAATGCAGCCATCTCCAAATGGAGATTCTTCGATGCTCTTTAAAGTAGAATGGAGGTGCTGCAATAGGCTGACATGCCTCATTGCCAAAAATGTTTTAAATTAATAAAACATTTTTAAATGCCATATTCTATAGGTTTCTGTGATTTTTGGAGACCGTTTAACTACCTCAATACATTTGCATGGGCAGTTGCTTTTCTCTAGCTATTCACCATCTGATTATCTTAGAAAAAATCTGTGATTAGCTAAATTAGTACCTACCCAAACCACAAGTTTGATTGACTATAGCTTGCATTTCCTAATTGTCCTAATCAGTTTGTGATAGTAACTTTCAAAAGGATTAGAAGAACTTCACCTTGCAGTTTTTAGAATTGCATAAGTATAATACCTTTAAAAAAGTTGATATGCAATATGTTGTATCCAAAATATAACATTAATTTGATATTAATATACAAACATCTATAGTAATGTAAACACATATAATCTTAATTATACAAAAATCTCTAAAAGTAGATTTAATAATCTACTTTTTTCCTATTATTCCTGTATTATTTCATTATTATTCCTCCTTTTTCTTTTCAACCCTTCTCATGCTACATAAGAAAGAAAGAATAGAGAAAAGAAAATGATAGAGAAATCCCTGAGTCTAACCTCCTATACCTTGTTTACTCCCTGACCATGACAATTAACAACTTGCAAAGAATTCTGCTAAATGACAACATCTATAATCCACGAAATGACCAAAAAAATCACCCATCCTGCCTTTTGAGGAGTGGGGCTTTGCTCTCTTAAAATTGCTTCCTGATTTGGGGCATAGTTTCCTTTTGGGGGACCAAGAAATTAGGAAAATAGTCAAGTCTTAAGAAAGCTAGCTTCAGCATTTGCTGCACAGTCTTTATGTGCTCAGCAATTTGAATGTCCTGAGCAGTTTGGTGTCTGAAGCTGATCTTTGGGTGCGGAAATCCAGGGCTTTCCTGACATCCTGACTGGAACAGTCTTCGAGACTGGACCATCTTAGCTAGCTGTTTTGAATGCAGATTTTTGAGGAAAAAGTTATTGAGGCAATCTTCTAGGCTGGATTATCTGGGCTATTTGCCTTCTTTCATGTCTGGTCCCTTTTCTTCAGATGTTTCAGAAGTCCACTGGTCTCCAGATTTCTTAGCTGGATACTTTTATTCTCCTAGAAAGATAAAAACAAAAGCCTACCCTGTCCCTATAGATTCCCTATAGAAATCATTGTAATTCCTATGTGCCTATATCTGGGGTGGAGGTGGGAGGGAAAGGTTCCTAATTGGCAGGTTATATATTTCCTAGGGCAGACTGTTTTGTTTTGTTTTGTGTGTGTGTGTGTGTGTGTGTGTGTGTGTGTGTGTGTGTTGTTGTTGTTGTTGTTGTTGTTTTGTTTTTGGCATAGAAAAAGTATTATCATTTTATTGAGATGCAAAAAAAAATCTTTTGAAAATTTGAAACTAAATATACCTTTAAGTGTATTTATGTTTAGATCATAAAGAATAATCACTTTGAATTTCAGCCTGCCTTTTAAAAGTGCTTTTAAATTTAAATCATTGTAATTCCTATGTGCCTGCCTCTACCTCCCAATTGTTGGGATCAAAGGTATGAACTACCACATCTGGACCTATATTTTTCTTTATTTAGAACTTGCTCTGTATAAGGCTGGTCTTGCACTCAGAGATCTGAATCCTTCTGTCTCCTGAGTGTTGGGATTAAAGGCATTTCGTCCCCAAGTAGTGGGACAAAAGGTGTAAACCATCACTACTCTGTCCATATAGTTTATCTTAACTTCAAATTATTCTAACTCTTAGAGATTAGAAAACAATTTTAAACTGTAGTAACCCTTAATTTCCTTTAATCTCTTAACTGTGTTTTTAATACCAACTAACTAAAATATGCTTTTTATTTAAGAAGAAATTCAAAAGCTGATGTTGAAGATAGTGTACGCCATGTGGCAAACTAGAGACTAACAATCTAATACTGAATTAAAACACGTGGTTTAAGAAAACTATTTTTCATTTCATGGCAGTAGGGCAAGGATGAGTTTGGAAGATTAACATCTCAAATGTTATTATTATTTTTAATACCTAATTAATTGTTTGAAATGTAGAGCAGTTGGTGCCTTTGAAAGACCAACACCTGTCATGTCCAGCTTATGGAAAACATGGACAGTCTGTGATTGTTCTCAATAATATGTTTTAATATTTTTCTCAGAAGCATATTTTATAGAATTTTTGTTGTTGTTGTTGTTGTTGTTTCTGAGACTGGAGGAATGTTAATCTGTGTTTTCTGTTGGTTCACCAAATTATGTCTCCATAAATTGATGGGTATATTAGCCACATATGGTTTTAATTTTCCTATTTGTCCTTCTGGCCTATACACTCTACCCAACTTGCACTTTGGTTTACTTGATATAAATTTCAAATCCCTAGAAGCTGGACATTTATAACCTGAAGAGGACAATCTGAATGCCAAGATTTTGGTGAAATACGTCTGCTCATATGATAATAAACCTTCAACTTCAATGCCATTTATTTGTATTTTTAGCTTGGGCCTCTAATCATTTATAGTAGTTTGCCAAACTATTTGTTTTGTGGAGTGTCTTGAATATTTTGTACCATTTATTGAAGCTCTTCTGTCCTTGATGACATACACAGCAGTGTTGGTTTTTATAACAGGTATTAAGTCTTTTAATTTGAATGAGTTTCTCCCATGTTGACAGAAAACTTTTAGATCAGATTTGATACTGGAGCTTTCTGGAGGCCCCGTAGGGAGGTTCCTAATGGCAGAGGGTTACCTTGCCTATCCCTTGTTGATCTTCATTCACTAGTTTAATACCAACCTTTGCCACATACTCTGCGTACTCCAGAAGGCTGAGGATTTCTTTTTGGATTATTTATAGAAAAAAAAATATTGTTTCCTCTGGAAAATATCACACCACACTTCTTAGTATTATAATGTCACCTCAATTAGATGTCTCATAATACAAGGAATGTGAATTTTCATTCACAGTATTAAATCTCAAATTCCAACTCTGTGCTTCTGAAATTACTTCTTAAGTGTAACCAAATCTTACCTTGATCAGATTTAAAAATTCATCTTTATTTCTTCCACTAACTGTCTTTAAATTCCTTTTATTTTTTTGGCCTAAAAATTATAATAAAGCATTCTATACTATACAATCACTTATTCTTCCTTCTTGGTTTACATTCTACTAGACACATTGAGTTATCTTCCTAAAAAATTATATGCAAGATTGCACAGCTCATTTTTTCATCTTTATTACGTCTTGAAGAAATCTCCGTTATTTATTTTATCCTAAAGAATATAGCAAGGGTAACATGTTTGGAAACAGAGGCAGGTGGATCTCTGGGAGTTCCAGGCCAGTCTTGTCTACAGAGATAGTTCCAGGACAACTAGGGCAAGAGAAAGAAAACCTGCCTCAAAAACAAAACAAAAACAAACAAGCAAAAACAAAACAAAACAAAAAAAGAAAGAAAAAATAATCAGCTCTCAATACTTGAAAAATATTGTAGAATTCTTGTCTTGTTTGGATAAACTCAGACATTACCATGCTATGAAAAGGCATCAAGAACTGAAGTATAAGTAGCCACATGAATAGAACTCAGTGTAACTCAGCAGACAGCCAAGACCAGTTCCTAGTGTGTTAAAACCATGCCTATTCCTCCAGACTTCTCCAGCCTTTAGATAACTGCAGTCTCATGAATGAGCACTAGTCAACTCTTCATAATCACTAAGGGATTAGAAAGTATGTTATTCAGTCAAAATAGCTGTCATCCATCTCTTGACACAATATAATTGTTTTTTTAAACTAATTTTATGTATGTATCTAGTTTTTGGACCACCAAAAAATTCTTTTTGTGAAATTCTTCCTTGACTTATGATCTATTTAATTTTAGTAACTTGATTTATAATAGAAAGAAGTCCTATTAGGTTCTTAATCTTCTAGTACATTTGTTCTACCAATATAGAATCAGTGTATCTTTTCCTGACCTGCAATATAAAGTTAAATTTTAGTTTAGAACATTTTGGTAAAATTGGCATTACTAGAAAATGCCAAGCA
Organism: Lophiomys imhausi; assembly: GCA_907164525.1. NCBI lineage: Eukaryota > Metazoa > Chordata > Mammalia > Rodentia > Muridae > Lophiomys > Lophiomys imhausi. The sequence goes on from CAJQZJ010032738.1 coordinate 310,160, forward strand.
CCATCCAGAAATGGTATGGAAATCCCAGAACCTTAATTCTCCAAATCATCCATCTCCTTCCCTCAGTGTTAGTGATTTTTTTCCTTTTAAGTAAAAACACTTAATACATGCCAAAGTCTTACATGTTTCCTTTCCATTATTTAGTTAACTTGGTTGTTGAAAACAGGGTAGAAATTTGTGATCCAAGGATGCCTTATTTCAGCCAGGAAAATGTGTTGTTTTTGCAAGGAGATTAATCACTTTTAATAGAAAACAACACAGAGAATGTCCTTATGATCAAGGGTCAACAGTATCCATGTCACAGAGAAACAATGATGTACTTTATTTTTATTTCTATATTTTCAAGTTTACAGACTAAGTTATACATATACTTTTTAAACCAATTTTAACATTATCTACATTACTGGTATATTCAATAAAAGATTAACACATAAACATATATATTGGTATGTAAATGTAATATTTATCTATACTTATATCTTTCCCATAAGCTAGTTACCTTCAGATATTAATGCAAACTTAATAAATTTCTTCAAAGAATACATAAAAAACTCAATGAACATTTCATATTTTTCTGGATTATGAAATTATACTTTTGAGATTGAATTCATAATTTACAGCCATGATTACCACACTTGTGACTCCTCTTTGTTGTACTGAAAGAGACAATAATTAGAATAGTGATTATATTTATTATATGTCAGATATTAAGATTTATAATGCATTTTCTAGAATAGTAATTTTAAAAATGTTGACTTTTTTACCATTGCCAGGGACTTTTTTTCAGTTACATAATTTTCATTATTCAAGGAAATTGGTCATTTCCTTAATAACAAAATAGATCACTAAAGTTAGCATTTCACTTTAATGAGTAGAGGTTAGAAACTTAGAATCTTAACTGACTTCTTAGGGTTGTAATCTAACAAATGTTTGATGCAACTACAGATGCTCCACAATCATCTGAGTCCTGTGGAAAGCCTGAGTGTGCATAATTTGAAGAAGTGTATTAGTTGTTTGGATAGTGGTTGTTAATTATTTGGACTGAAAAATCAAAGTGACTTTGAAAATATTGAGTAAGAACCTATTTCAGAGTTCTTTCAAGACAGATAGTTAATAGATGTTGTCGTCTTTCTGTAAGCACAACTGTCTCTGTGAAATAGTGTCACGAATTCAGCAAAGCTTTAGAGAGTCAGAAAAAACACCAGGAAATGTTTACAACCTATAAGCCTTTTAGTTCAAAACAGTGGCATCTTTGTAGCAATATGCACATTGATTTCTATTCCATATCCTGCCCCATTTATTTAGATTTCCTGCAGTAGGATTCATTACTTAAGCAAAATTGGAATAAAGACAAAGAAATCTACATTTAAAATATTAAACAAAAGCAACAGTATTAATTAAGGATAACATAAATTAAACAAATGGTATGCTTCCAGGTATCTTCTATTTCTTTTTTTTTTCGTTTTTTTTAATTTATTTTTTTATTTCTTCAAGTTACATCTCAATCACAACCTCCTCCCTACTCCCACCTCCAGTCCTATCCTTCCACCCTCCTCCCCCTCAATCCCCCACCCTCTAACTTTTTTTTTTTTTTTTTTTTAGTTTAAGGTATTTCTTTTTCCCTCCAACAGCTCTCCCTTTCAGTCCAACAAATGGTTCTTTCTCTTATAACTATAAATACAATACAAAACAACAGAAATAAATAGGCCATAATTATGAGAGTTATATGGCTTAGCATACATTCCCAATGTCCAGTCCGTATGCATTTGGCACCTGACTTTAACATTCTACTATCTAACCATCTCCATGAGTTTAAAGTTCTCTTCTATTTCTTAAACAAAAAGAAAATATGGACTGACAAAGTTAAGAAACGTCACATGAAGTGAAAAATACAAGTTTTTGAAATTATTGCACTGTGATGAACATTGTGAAACTACAGAATTCTTTCATTTAATAGAGTAATATCAGCATTGTGGAAAGTTCTGTCATATACTATTATGTTTTGTAAGAATTAATTAGAAATGTGTATGTCCATTCTTCTGGCAAACCTTCATAGACAATATCCATCTGGGATTGGTGGTCACTAGTTCTGTGCTTACCTTACTGAGTGAGTTTTTATTGCTCTCCCTAAGCAGATAGTCAGTGATTTGAACTCTTTCCCCTCTAAGTCAAGTAACAACCCAGAAGATGACTTCTAAGCATTTCATTAAATGTGTAATCCACTGTTAGACTCATTTTACAATCTGATTCCATGTTTAGAATTCCTGCCAGCTTAATTCAGAAGCATCTGTTACATAGAATGCTTAAAAATTGAGGTATCTTAGACATGGGAATGAAAAGAGCTGTCAGATTTGCATGTATTTATAATTCCTATTCTAGTACAACACTCTCTCCCTAGAAATCAAGTGAACATTTCCTTTTTTATTAAAAATGCTTGGGGAGAAGATAGGTCATCATATTCTTGTCAAGATTAACCTTCTCAAGAGTTGGAATCATCCACCTAATATCTAGCGATTTTTGTCAACCACCCAATTTCATAAAAGATCTTTACATTAATCTTAATCCTAATGTTCATTCTTTCAATGATGTATGCTTTTCATTCCAAAAGAAGCACTGAAAATATTCTTACATGATGCAGAATTTAATTTTAATTTCTTAAACCATGGAAATTTGGATGAACTCTTGGTGAACTGTGGCTGAACAGACACAAGGCAGATTACAAAGCTACTAGTCATTAACAGCTCACCATGATGTTTAGATTCCTGCAAAATAAATTCTAAGAAAAATTCCCCTGCTTAACTCATACTTTCTTTCCCAGAAAAGGAAGTAAAAGTGCACATATATATGTACAAAGTAATCTAATATGTAGAACATAAGGGGCTTTGAGAAATTCCTTTTTTCCCCATGTGAGTTCTCTTATTTTATATGTCTGAAAGAGACTGCAAGACCCAGAGCAGTGATGAAAGCATACAAGATTTCTCTTGAAAAGAAAATCAATGTGTAAGGGAAGAAGAAACAATATATAGTGTCCTTTATGAGTCCCATTTATTTTCTGAAAACAATTTAAATCCTTTCATTCAAATATTTAAAATTTTAAGAGTATTTTTTCTTATTAACCAGAACTAGAAATTCCACTAAAATGTAATTATTGTTAAAACCAAACTGAAGTATGTATATATTATTTATAAATATAAATATTTCCAACTCATCATTTACTTTTTAAATTAAGATGTTATTATTTAAATTTATAGTTTTTATGAACATAACCTTCATTTATACCTAATAAATGAGCTAATATAAATAAAAAAGTTGTAAGATTTTAACACATAGATAGTGTTGATGTTGAAGTTTTCCAAAGAAAGAAACCCACATTGTTTTCCTGTAGGTAACATTGTTATTTTTCTGAAAAATTTCAAATATCATCTGTCAAAACCTTTGTTTTTAAATTGCACTGTGAGTTATGAAGACAATAGCTATTGTGTTTTGTGACTTACTATGTATTTTGTGAATAAACAAATGAATACTATCTTAAAACTTGGTGAAATCAATATTTTCCATCAGACTCACACAAAAATATATTTATATTTCAAAGTTGTCCTTTGAGTTTTAGAAAAAATAGAGTGAAAATTCTCACAAAGATGAGAAAACATTATAGATTTACTTTTGGAGAGATTGCTAATTTCTTGATTCAACATAAGAGGCTGAGTTTTGTGGGAAGATCAGACAAATGAGTCTGATAAGGACGAATGAATTATGTAAGTGATGTCAGGCTCATAAGCTCGAGAGTTAAACCGAATGTCCTTGTTAAATCTAAAGATATCAATCTTCACAATCTACTTTTTCACAGTTATCAGACAGAATCACTCTAATGTGCCCTTTTCTCTCCCATTGCTTTGATATTCAACACATGTTATTTTTTTATTTCTTCAAGTTACATCTCAATCGCAATCCCCTCCCTACTATTCTCTCCAGTACCATCCTCCCACCTTCTTCTCCCTCAACCCATACATCCCACTCCCCCTTTTTTAAGTTTAAGGTATATCTTTTTCCCCCCAACAGCTCCCCCATTCAGTCCAACAAATGGCTCTTTCTCTTATAATAATAAATAAAATACAAAACAACAGAGGTAATTAGGCCACAATTATGAGAGTTATATGGCTTAGCATACATTCCCAATGTCCAGTCCATATGTATTTGGCACCGGACTTTAACATTCTGCTATCTAACCATCTCCATGAGTTTAAAGTTCTATATCTAACTCAGCTTTCATAGTAAATTGCATCACAATTTTAAAAACATCTTAGATCCATAACACTCTCTTGATTCCTAAGCAACTCAAAATTTAATTATGAGACTTTAGCTATCTATCCTTCAACCACCACAGAGACCTGAGAGGGATAAATAAATCTGATTATATAGGGGGTGCAGGGCCTGCAGCTTCCAAAACTAAGAAATGACATACCAGTGGCTGCCTGGATAGTTCCCATTTTATCTCCATACATTACAGCATCGATCTTCAGTCGTTTGGCCCCATTTCTCTGACAAACATTGATTGTAGAGCAGGAATTATGAAGGACTTGACTACCCTGTCTTGGCAGAGCTAGGTTGTCGCCTTACTTGCTTCCAAGTTTTGTCCTTTCTGGACAGAATTCTGTCTACAGTTGAAGCAAGGGGTTTTTCCTGCCAAGAGATAGGCTTGCCACTAATTCAATCATCTCCCACTGGAGATTCTGTGATGCTCATCTTCTACTTGGAGTAGAATAGGGGGTGCTATCAGGAGTTGACATGTCTCGATATCAAAAAAATCTTTAGTGAAGAGAACATCTTTAAATGCCATATTCTGCAGATCTCTTGAGGTTTTTGAAGAGGCCCTATCTATCTCTTATATTAGGATAAGCAAATCTTGCTTGTCTCTTAGCAACTTGATTTCTGATTAGCTTAGAAAATAACTATAGTAGACTGTCATAGCACCTAACAATGACAGGCTTGTATGACAATTAGTTTGCATTTCTTAATTATCCTAAATAGTTTATGACAATTAGTAGCAAAAGGCCAAAATTACAAATTTCACTTTTTTTCTTTATCCTCTGATCCTTCCATTCCACTTCTCTGGAGTGGAGTGTCCCTATATAACAGTCCCTCATCCCAGTTCAGAGGGCATATGAGGGCCAAGAGCCTCCTCATATGATGGAGGTCTACGAGGCAGTACTAGCGGTGAAAAGTGTCTCATTGCCAGGGAGAGAGAACTAAAAAAACCAAACAAACAAGTAAGTAAATCAGGCAAACAGATAAAAAAAGAATAAAAAAATAAAAATAAAAGAATAAAAAATAAAAAGTCTATGTCCATGTTCCCTTTGGTGCGTTGGTTGCAGTATTGATATCCTCTACTATATAGCTAAAATCCTACTATAAGTGAATAGATGCCATATTCATCTTCCTGAGTCTTGGTTATCTCATTCAGGATGAGCTTTTCTAGTTCCATCCATTTGGCTGCAAATTGCATAATTTCATTGTCCCTGATAGCTGAATAATATTCCATTGTGTAGATGTACCACAGTTTTTTTAACCCATTCTTCAGTTGAGGGACATCTGGGTTGTTCCAGTTTCTAGCTATTACAAATAAGGCTGCTATGAACATAGATGAGGAAACTTCTTTATGGTTCCCTGAGGAGACCTTTGGGTGTGTACCCAGAAGTGGTATGCCTGGGTCCTGAGGCAATGCTATTCCAAGTTTTCTAAGATATCGCCATACTGACCTCCATAGTGGTTGCTCAAGTCTGCACTTCCACCTGCAATGGAGTAGGGTTCCCCTTTCTCCACACCCTTGCCAGCATGTGCTGTCATTTGAGCTTTTGATCTTAGCCATTCTGACAGGTGTGAGATGGAATCTCAGAGTCGTCTTGAGTTGCATTTCTCTGATGATTAAGGAAGTTGAGCATTTCTTCAAGTGTTTCTCAGCCATTAGGGATTCCTCCTTTGTGAATTCTCTATTTAGCTCTGTCCCCCATTTTTTGATTGGATTATTTGGTTTCTTGGCATTTAATTTCTTGAGTTCTTTGTAGATTTTGGATGTTAGCCCTCTGTCAGATGTGGGGTTGGTGAAGATTTTTCTCCCAGTGTGTAGGCTGCCATTTTGTTCAAATGACAGTGTCTTTTGCCTTACAGAAGCTTTTCAGTTTCATGAGGTCCCATTTATTGATTGTTGATCTCAGTTCCTGAGCTGTTGGTGTTCTGTTCAGGAAGTTGTCACCTGTGCCAATGAGTTCGAGGGTTTTTCCCACTTTTTCTTCTAGTAGATTTAGTGTTACCGGCCTTATGTTAGGTTCTTTGATCCACTTCCACTTAAGTTCTACGAGGTGATAAGCATGGGTCTAATTTCAATCTTTTACAAGTGGACATCCAATTGGACCAGCACCATTTGTTGAAGATGCTTTCCTTTTTCCATAGTGCCATTTTGGCTTCTTTGTCAAAAATTAGGTGCCCATAGGTATGTGGGTCCATTTCTGGGTCTTCAATTCGATTCCATTGATCTACTGGTCTGTTTCTATACCAATACCAGGCTGTTTTTACTACTATTGCTCTGTAGTACAGCTTGAAATCTGGGATGGTGATACCTCCAGATTTTTTTAATTGTAAAGGATTTATTTAGTTATTCTGGGCTTTTTATTGTTCCATATGAAATTTAGAATAGGTCTTTCCTAATCTATAAAGAAGTGTGTTGGTATTTTGATAGGAATTGCATTGAATACATTGCTTTTGGTAGGATAGCCATTTTTATTATGTTGATCCTAACTATCCATGAGCATGAGAGATCTTTCCATCTTCTAAAGGCTTCTTCCATTTATTTCTTCAACGGCTTGAAGTTCTTGTTGTACAGGTCCTTTCCTTGCTTAGTTAAAATTACCCCCATGTATTTTATATTGCTTGAGGCTATTGTGAAGGGGGTTGTTTCCCTTATTTCTTTCTCAGCCCATTTGCTTGTTGTATAAAGAAGGGTTTCTGATTTTTTAAATTAATTTTGTATCCTGCTACCTTGCTGAAAGTATTTATCAGCTGTAAGAGTTCTCTGGTGGAATTTTTGGGGTCACTTATGTATACTATCATATCATCTGCAATTAGGGATAATTTGATTTCTTCGTTTCAAATGTTTATCCCTTTGATCTCCTTTAGTTGTCTTATTGCTCTAGCAAGAACTTCAAGTACAATATTGAAGAGATATGGTGAAAGTAGATATCCTTGTATTGTTGTGAGTTTAGAGGAAATGCTTCAAATTTCTCTCCATTTAATTTGATGATAGCCACTGGCTTGCTGTATGTTGCCTTTATTATTTCTAGGTACGGTCCTTGTATGCCCATTCTCTCTAGAACTTTTAGCATGAAGAAGTGTTGGATTTTTTCAAATGCTTTTTCTGCATCTAGTGAGATTATCAAATGATTATTTTCCTTCATCTTTTTTATATGGTTAATTAGGTTGATAGACTTTCGTATGTTGAACCATCCCTGCATTCCTGGGATGAAGCCTACTTGATCATGGTGTATGGTACTTTTCATGTGTTCTTTAATTTGGTTTGGTAGTATTTTTGCATCTATTTTCATGAGGGAGATTGGTCTGAAGTTCTCTTTCTTTGTTGGGTCTTTGTGTGGTTTAGAAATGAGGGTGACTGTGGCCTCATAGAGTGAGTTTGGCAATGTTCTTTCAGATTCTATTTGGTGAAAGAGTTTGAAGAGTATTGGTGTTAGCTCCTCTTTGAAGTTCCAGTAGAATTCCGTGCTAAGGCCATCTGGCCCTGGGCTTTTTTTGGTTGGGAGATTTTTAATGACTGTTTCTATTTCCTTAGGGGTTATAGGAGTGTTTAATCTGTTAATTTAAACTTGATTTAGCTTCGGTAGTTGGAATCTATCAAGAAAATTGTCCAGTTGGTGGAGTACAAATTTTTAAAGTAGGATCCAAATATTCTCTGGAATTCCTCAATGTCTGTTGTTATTTCTCCCTTTTCTTTTCTGATTTTGTTGATTTGCATTTTTTCCCTCTGCCTTTTAGTTAATTTGACTAAGGGTCTGTCTTTTTTGTTGATTTTCTCGAAGAACCAACTCTTGGTTTCATTGATTTTTTGTATAGTTCTATTTGTTTCTAAGTTGTGGATTTCAGCCTTAAGTTTGATTATCTCCTGCCTTCTGCTCCTCTTGGGAATGTTTGCTTCTTTTTTTTTTTTCCAATTCTCCCAGTTTGGCTGTTAATTCATTAATATGAGCTGTCACAATTTTCCTTTTGAAGGCACTTAGTGTTATGAATTTTCCTCGTAGCACAGCTTTCATTGTGTCCCATAGGTTTGGGTATGTTGTGTCTTCATTTTCGTTGGATTTTAAGAAGTCTTTGATTTCCTTCTTTATTTCTTCCCTGACCCAGTGGTCATCCAGTAAAGAGTTGTTCAATTTCCATGTGCATGTAGACTTTCTGTTCATTCTTTTGCTCTTGAATTCCAGCTTTATTCCATGGTGGTCTGATAAGATACAAGGGATTATTTCAATTTTCTTGTATCTGTTGAGGATATCTTTGTGTCAAACTATACGGTCGATTTTGGAGAAGGTTTTGTGAGGTGCTGAAAAGAAAGTATATTCTTTTGTGTTTGGGTGAAACGTTCTGTATATATCTGTTAGGTCCATTTGGTTCATGATCTCTGTTAGACTCATTATTTCTCTGTTTGGCTTCTGTCTTGATGATCTGTCCATCATTGTGAGTGGGGTGTTGAAGTCTCCCACTATTAAAGTGTTTGGATCAATGTGCGATTTAAGTTTTAGAAGCGTTTCTTCTATAAATGTAGGTGGCTTTTTATTTGGGGCACAGATGTTCAATATTGAGATGACCTGTTGATAAATATTTCCTTTAATGAGTATGTAATGCCCTTCTCTGTCTTTTTTTATTAACTTCAATTGGAAGTCTATTTTGTTTGATATTAGGGTGGCTACTCCAGCTTGTTTCCTGGGTCCATTTGCTTGGAAAACCTTTTCCCAGCCCTTTACTCTGAGATAGTGTCTATCTTCAATAGTGAGATGTGTTTCTTGTATGCAGCAAAAAGATGGGTCTTGTTTATGGATCGAGTCTGTAAGTCTGTGTCTTTCTATTGGCAAGTTGAGTCCATTGATGTTGATGGATATTAGTGACCAGGGGTTGTTTTTTTCCATTATTTTGGTATAGCTGGTAGTCTTGTGTTTCTTTTTGTTTAGTTGCTGTGGAAATTTCTATTTCCTCTGTTTTCTTGGGTGTAGTTATCTTCTCTGGGTTGGAATTTTCCTTCTAGGATATTCTGTAGGGCTGGGTTTGTGGATCTATATTGTTTAAATGTGATTTTGTAATGGAATATCTAGTTTTCTCCATCTATGTTGATAGAGAGTTTTGCTGGGTATAGTAGTCTGGCTGGACACCTATGTCCTCTCAGGGCTTGTAAGACATCTGTCCAGGCCCTACTAGCTTTTAGAGTTTCTGAGGAGACGTCAGGTGTAATTCTGATGGGTCTGCCATTGTATGTGACTTGGCCATTTTCTCTTACAGGTTTTAATATTCTTTCTTTGTTTTCTACATTTGGAGTTTCAATTATTATGTGGTGAGTGGAGTTTCTTTTCTGATCTAATCTGTTTGGTGTTCTGTAAACCTCTTGGATTTTTATTGGCGTCTCTTTCTTTAGGTTTGGGAAGTTTTCTTCTATGATTTTGTTGAAGATATTTCCTGGACCTTGAAGTTGGGAGTCTTCTCTTTCCTCTATGCCTATAATTGTTAGGTTCCATCTTTTCATTGAGTCCTTGATTTCTTGGATGTTGTGGGTGAGAGAATTTTTTAGCTTTCTCATTTTCTATGGATGTTGTACTGATTTCTTCCATCGAATCTTCCATGCCTGAGATCCTGTCTTCCTTCCCTTGAATCCTATTTTTGGTACTGATATCCATAGTTCCTATTCTCTTCCCTTGGCTCTCCATTTCCACTTTTAACTCTGACTGTGTTTTCTTTATTATTTCCATTTCCATTTTCACGTCTTGAATGGTTTCATTCGTTTTGTACATTTTCTGCTCCAATTTGCATGTCTTTGCCTGGAAGTCTTCCATTGCCCTGTATTTTTCGTGTTCAATTTGAGCCACCTTGTTTTGAAGTTATCTATTGGTATTCTCCATAGTTTTTGCTTGTGAAATTGTGGCTTCTTTGAATTCCTTCATAAATTTAAGTTCTTCTTTAAGGGACTGTATGACTTTCCATAATGTAGAATTGTTATCATTTTCATGTGATTCAGTTGTGGTGACATGATCCAGGTTGGTTGAAATGGCATCACTTTCTTTTGTTGGAGTCATTGTGCCTTGAATCCTGGTTTTTCTGGGGCCTTTGGCCATTTGGAAGTCTAGCTGTCTGTTCCTGTCTTCTATGCTTGGATCCAAAGGGGGTGCTTTGGTGTAGCAATTGAATTGCCTGACTCCACTCCTGTAAAGTTTGTTTTTCAGCCCTGTGTCTATGCTGGAGACTTCACTTATCCAGGGGGTGGAGCTGTTTACACTTAAGCTCTGGCTCCCCACCGGAAGTGCATGTAGTAGCAAAAAAGTCCAATATTAATTAATAGTAAAGACTTCACTGTTTGCTGAGGATTGGGTCCTGTGTTGGGTAAATCTGCCTTCACCCCTGAAGCCGGCTCTGGAAACTGGCACGCGCCATGGTCGACCAAGTTCCCGTACACTGCAGTGGGTCACAATCTGCACCCAGATGGGTACTTTTCAGCCGAGCTGCGCGCACTTCCACTGGTCCGCAAGCCTTTGCCAGATAGCCAGATCATCTCTGTGAGACCTGGGGGGGGGGGGAAGGCACCAGGTTGGAGAGTATATCTGTGTGGGGTCTTAATCTGGCCGCTGGGTATTAGATTGGAATTTACCCGGCTTGTCTCTCCTGGTGGGTGGGAGGGAATCCCGATTCCCAGATTCATTGGCTTCCGTGCATGTCTGAGAGTGGGAGGGAATGTCCTGCCCAGGGACTTTTAGTGGTCCTTGGGTAGTTTGGTGAGACCCAAGGGGGGGAGTCTAGTCTCTCAGATTTTTTTGTACCGCATCTTATAACATTCGCGGTTTTGTGCCTGTTTTCCCCAAGATTAAAATGCGTCCACACAGGCTGCTGCCATCTTGGATTCCCCAACACATGTTTTCATTATGCCAAAACTTTTTCAATCTCCAAATTTTATTTTTTTTGTTTTTTTTTAAATTGATATAATTGTTTTTATTTAGATTTAGAAGCTGAGAGTGAAGAGGAATAATGACAATGCTGGTTAGCCTTCAATGAATTAAAAAAAAAAAAATCCAGGTTTTTAGAACTCTCAGTTTACAGAACTTTAAATACCTAAAGCCAATGGTGATCCTCAAAGTTTTTTTTTTTAATACTTTACTTTTTGTTCTTCAAGTTACATCTCAGTCACAAACCCCTCCCTATTCCCCCTTCCTATCCCGCCCTGCCACCATCTTCACCCCAGAAGTTTCCCCTTTCAGTCCAACAGATGGTTCCTTTTCTTATAACAGTAAGTATTATACAAAACAACAGATATAAGTATGTCACATTTATGAGAGTTAAATGGCCCAGTATACCTTCCCAATGTCCAGTTTGTACATATTTGGCCCCTGACTTTAACATTCTACTATCTAACCATCTCCATGAGTTTAAAGGTCTATATGTGACTCAACATTCATACTGGCTTGCAACACACTTTTAAGAGTATCTTCTTAGATCTATAACACCGTCTTGATTCCTAAACAACTCAAAATTTAACTATGAGACTCTAGCTGTCTATTCTTAAACCACCTCAGAGACCTGAGAGGGATAAATATATCTGCTTATATAGGAAGTGCAGGGCCTGCAGCTTCCAAAACTAAGAAAGGACATACCAATGACTGCCTGGACAGTTCCCATTTTCTCTCCATACATTCCTGCATCAGTCTTCAGCCTTTGGGTCCTGTTTCTCTGACAGACATTTGTTGTAGAGCCGGGATTATGAAGGACTAACCTACCCTGTCTTGGCAGAGTTAAGCTGTCGACTTCCCTGCTACCAAGTTTTGTCCTTTTTGGACAGCAGTCTGTCTGCAGTTGGTGCAAGGGGTTTTTTCATGCCAAGAGATAGGCTTGCCACTAATTCAACCATCTTACAGTGGAGGTTCTTCGATGCTTATCTTCTACTTGGAGTAGAATAGGGGGTGCTGTCAGGCACTGATATGTCTCGATATCAAAAAAAAAGAAAATCTTAATTTAAGATAACATCTTTAAATGCCATATTCTGCAGATCTCTTGGGGTTTTTGAAGATGCCCTATCCATCTGTTGTATTTAGATAGCAAATGTTGCTTGTCTCTTAGCAACTTGATTACTGGGTATTTTAGAGAATATCTGTGATAGACTGTCATAGTAGCTAACAAAGTGACATGTTTGCATGATTAGGAGTTTGTTTTACTTAACTATCCTAGACCGTTTTAGACGGTTGGTATCAAGAGGCCAGAGCTTCATATTTTATTTTTAAGTATCTCTAGGTATGATACCATTAGGAAGCGTTACCTTTAATTTTGTATCAATATACAAAGATCTATTCAATTGTGGATAAATATACTCTTAATTATGTATAAATATACAAAGATCAAGCCTATGTAGCCCAATACAATCTTAATATTACGTCCATATATAAGGGTCAATACCATTGTGGCCAACTATAATCTTAATTTTGTAACAATATACTAAGATCAATACCAATGTAATCCAATACAATCTTATTTTTGCACAATAAACAATGGTCAATACCACTTTAGCCAAATAAACTACTAATTTTGTATCAATATACAAAGGTATAAGGGCATATTCAATAATCTGCCCCTTCTTCTTGGACCTTCCTGTGCTATGTCTATATCTCATTTTTCTCAAGCCTATGTACTCCTACATAGGAAAGGAAGAAGGATACAGAAAAGGAAAAGTAGGAAGTCCCTGGGGCTAACCTCCAAAACCCATTAAACAGGACGATTTATCAGCTTGTAATCTCTTCCGCTAAATATCGGAGTTTTCAGTTATCCTTCAAATAACCAAAAAGAAGGGCGGAGAAACACCTTCCCCACCGTCTGGGCATGGGACGTCGCTTTCTTAAAGTGACTTCCTGCTGATTTGGGTCGTAGTAGACCTGTTTGGGGCCCGAACCAAATGGAAAAAATGGTTAAAAATGTTAGTACACTCCTTTTATGTTCAGTCCTTCTGTTCTCAGCTGTTTAGATGACCTAAGGGGTTTGTAGGGAGAAGCTGATCTTGCAACCTTCACTGAGGTTCCTGCCGGGGCATTGTGTAGAGTTGAATGGTCCCAGCGACATTGGATTGCCGTGGTGGTTGCAGACCCCCGATGGAGACAGCTATTGAGGAAGTCTGCCAGGCAGAATCAACTTGGTCACTCGTCCTCCTTGGTGCCTGATTCTGCTCTCTGCTGAGGTTTCCACTGTCCAGCCGTCCCCGGGCTCCCCTAATGGATGCTTCAATTCTCCTGGAACTATAAGAACAGAGCCCTGCCCCAATCTCAACCCTGGGACAATTGCCCTCTTTTTTTTTGGGGGGGGGGGCTAGATAGGACTTCTCCTGAAGCAAATTTGGCCTTCTGACAACATACAAAGCGTTATCTTTCAATCCGGGTTAAAGAAGAAATCATTCTGTCACCTTGGAGCTAAACCAGCTCTAGTGTATATATTTTGAGATCCCAAAGGACAATCTGCCTGCATCGAGAAGGACTTTTGTAAGTAACCTCCAAACCTAGTTCTCTCCAAATCCCATGTGTGTGTCTCTGAACTCTAATTATTGGGATCAGAGACCTGTGTTTCCCATCTGAAGGGATCAAAGATGTGTTCCACCACTCCTGGATCGAAGTCTTTCTCTATTTAGAGTTTGCCCTGCATCAGGCTGACCCTGAGCTCTGGGATCTGCCCATTTCTGTCTCCAGTGTGCTGGGAGCTGGGACCAAGGTTGTGCACTTCTGGAATGGTGGGACCAAGAGTATGCACCCTCACCACCCTGCTCTGTATGACTCCAGAATACATAAGACCACCAACTCTACGATGCTCCCCCCGTCTCCGCTGAAGTCAAAGGCATGGGCCAATACCACAATTCTCTTGTATTGTACCTTAGCTCCACGTCTTCTCGACACCTGGAGGTCTGTAAAACCAGGCCGAATGGCGGTATCCTCTATTCCATTCACAGTGTTTCAGCCCTGCCACCTGCCCTTTTTTTTTTTTAGTTAATAAATTTATTTGTTTGTTGCCTCAGGTTACATCCTTATCATATTGTCCTCTTTTCCCGCTTCCCAGCCCCACCCTCCCATGCTCTACCCCCTGACCCTTCCGTCTTGTTCCTCTGGGGTGGAGTGTCCCGGCCTAACAGTCTCTCACCACAGATCAGGAGTCATATGAGGGTCAAGAGCCTCTTAATTCTCCCGGGGCCTACGAGGCAGTACCGCCAGCGAAAGGTTTCTCCTTGCTACTGGGGGAATACTAAAAAAAAAGACCAACAAACACACAAACCCACAAAAACAAAGAATATCCACAAAAAAAGAGAGGAAAAAGAGAAGGGAAAAGGAAAAAGAAAACAGAAAAATAGAAGGAAAAAGAAAAGATAAAAAAAAAAATTTATGTCCATGTTCCTTTTGGTGTGTTGGTTGTAGTACAGATATCCTGTACAATATAGTTAAAATACTACTATAAGTGAATAGATGCCATGTGCATCCTTCTGAGACTGGTTTAGCTCACTCAGGATGAGCTCCTCTAGATCCATCCATTTGGTTGCAAATTGCATGATTTCATTGTTTCTTATAGCTGAGTAATATTCCATTGTATAGATGTACCACAGTTTTTTAATCCATTCTTCAGTTGAGGGACATCTGGGTTGTTTCCAATTCCTAGCTATTACAAATAAGGCTGCTATGAACATAGATGAGGAGACTTCCCTATGTCTCCATGAGAGGTCCTTTGGGTGTATACCCAGAAGTGGTATGGCTGGATCCTGAGGCAAGGTTATTCCTAGATTTCTAAGATATCGCCAGACAGACCTCCATAGTGGTTGCACAAGCCTGCACTCCCACCAGCAATGGAAGAGGGTTCCCCTTTCTCCACACCCTCGCCAGCATGCGCTATCATTTGAGCTCTTTATCTTAGCCATTCTAAAAGGTGTTAGGTGGAATCTCAGGGTCCTCTTTAGTTGCATTTCTCTGATGATTAAGGCTGTTGAACATTTCTTCAGGTGTCTCTAAGCCCTTAGGGATTCCTCCTCTGTGAATTCTCTATTTAGCTCCATCTCCCATTTTTTGATTGGATTATTTGGTTTCTTGGCTTTTAGTTTCTTGAGTTCTTTGTAGATTTTAGATAATAGCCCTCTATCAGATGTGGGGTTGGTGAAGATTTTCTCCCAGTCTGTTGGTTGCCATTTTGTTCGAATGACAGAGTCCTTTGCCTTACAGAAGCTTTTCAGTTTCATGAGGTCCCATTTATTGATTGTTGATGTCAGGTCCTGAGCTGTTGGTGTTCTGTTCAGGAAGTTGTCACCTGTGCCAATGAGTTCGAGGGTTTCTCCTACTTTTTCTTCTAGTGTCTTTAGTGTGGCCGGCCTTATGTTAAGGTCTTTGATCCACTTGGAATTAAGTTTTGTACTAGGTGATAGGTATGGGTCTAATTTCATTCTTTTGCAAGTGGACATCCAGTTGGACCAGCACCATTTGTTGAAGATGCTGTCCTTCTTCCATTGTGTGGTTTTGGCTTCTTTGTCAAAGATTAGTTGGCCATAGGTGTGTGGGTCCATGTTTGGGTTTTCAGTTCGATTCCATTGATCCACTGTTCTGTTTCTATACCAGTACCATGCTGTTTTTATTACTGTTGCTCTGTAGTACAGCTTGAAATCTGGGATGTTGATACCTCCAGATGTTTTTTCATTGTACAGGATTGATTTAGCTATTCTGGGCTTTTTGTTGTTCCATATGAGGTTGAGAATAGCTTTTTCCAGGTCTATAAAGAATTGTGTTGGTATTTTGATAGGAATTGCATTAAATCTATGTATTGCTTTTGGTTGGAGAGCCATTTTTATTATGTTGATCTTACCTATACATGAGCATGGGAGACCTTTCCATCTTCTAAAGGCCTCTTCCATTTCTTTCTTGAGGGGCTTGAAGTTCTTGTTATATAGGTCCTATACATGCTTGGTTAGAGTTAACCGCAGGTATTTTATGTTGCTTGTGGCTATTGTGAAGGGGGTTGTTTCCCTTATTTCTTTCTCGTTATATTTGTTTGTTGTATAAAGAAGGGCTTCTGATTTTTTTGAGTTAATTTTGTATCCAGCCACCTTGCTGAAGTTGTTTAATCAGCTGTAAGAGTTCTTTGGTGGGGTTTTTGGGGTCGCTTATGTACACTAACATATCATCTGCGAATAGGGATAATATGACTTCTTCATTTCCAATTTTTATCCCTTTGATCTTCTATAGTTGTCTTATTGCTCTAGCAAGGACTTCAAGTAGTATATTGAAGAGATATGGTGAAAGTGGACATCCTTGTCTTGTCCCTGAGTTTAGAGGAAATGCTTCAAGCTTCTCTCCATTTAATTTGATGTTGGCTACTTTCTTGCTGTATATTGCCTTAATCATTTCTAAGTATGGTCCTTGTATGCCCGTTCTCTCCAGAACTTTTAGCATGAAGGGGTGTTGGATTTTGTCAAATGTTTTTTCTTCATCTATCGAGATTATCATGTGTTTTTTTTCTTTCATCTTGTTTATGTGGTGAATTACATTGATAGACTTTCGTATATTGAACCATCCCTGCATTCCAGGGATGAAGCCTACTTGATCATGGTGTATGATACTTTTGATGTGTTCTTGAATTCGGTTTGCTAGTATTTTATTAAGTAGTTTTGCATCTATGTTCATGAGGGAGATTGGTCTGAAGTTCTCTTTCTTTGTTGGGTCTTTGTGTGGTTTAGGAATCATATGACAGTGGCCTCATAGAATGAGTTTGGCAGTGTTCTTTCTGTTTCTATGTGGTGGAAGAGTTTGAAAAGTAATGGTGTTAGTTCCTCTTTGAAGGTCCTGTAGAATTCTGTGCTAAAGCCATCTGGCCCTGGGCTTTTTTAGGTTGGGAGATTATTAATGACTGTTTCTATTTCCTTGGGTGTTATTGGGCTGTTTAAGCTGTTAATCTGATTTTGATTTAGTTTTGGTAGGTGGAATTTATCGAGGAAATTGTCCATTTCGCTTAGGTTTTCAAATTTAGTGGAATATAGATTTTTAAAGTAATGCCCGAATATTTTCTGGATCTCCTCAATGTCTGTTGTTATTTCTCCCTTTTCATTTCTGATTTTGTTGATTTGTGTTCTTTCCCTTTGCCTTTTAGTTAATTTGGCTAGGGGTCTGTCTATTTTGTTGATTTTCTCAAAGAACCAACTCTTGGTTTCATTGATTCTTTGTATAGTTCTTTTTTGATTCTAAGTTGTTGATTTCAACCCTAAGCTTGATGATTTCCTGCCTTCTGCTCTTCTTGGGAGTGTTTGTTTCTTTTTTTTCCAATTCATCTATCTTAGCTGTTAGTTCACTAATATGAGATGTCACAATTTTCATTTTGAAAGCACTTAGTGCCATGAACTTTCCTCGTAGCACAGCTTTCAATGTATCCCATAGGTTTGGGTATGTTGTGTCTTCATTGTCGTTGGATTTTAAGAAGTCTTTGATTTCCTTCTTTATATCTTCCCTGACCCAGTGTTCATCCAGTAAGGAGCTGTTCAATTTCCATGTGTGTGTAGGTTTCTGTTGATTCTTTTGCTGTTGAAGACCAGCTTTATTCCGTGGTGGTCTGATAAGATACAAGGTGTTATTTCAATTTTCTTGTATCTATTGAGACTATCCTTGATACCAACTATGTGGTCGATTTTGGAGAAGGTTCCGTGGGGTGCTGAGAAAAAGGTGTATTCCTTTGTGTTTGGTTGAAACATTCTGTAGATATCTGTTAGGTCCATTTGTTTCATGATCTCTGTTAGACTCAATATTTCTCTGTTTGTCTTCTGTCTTGATGATCTGTCCTTTGTTGTGAGTGGGGTGTTCAAGTATCCCACTACTAATGTGTTGTGATCGACGTGCGTTTTAAATTTTAGAAGTGTTTCTTTTACGAAAGTAGGTGCCTTTTTATTTGGGGCATAGATGTTCAGTATTGAGATTTCCTCTTGATGAATATTCCCTTTAATGTGTATATAGTGCCCTTCTTTGTCTTTCTTCATTAACTTCATTTGGAAGTCTGTTTTGTTTGATATTAGGATGGCTACTCCTGCTTGCTTCCTGGGTCCATTTGCTTGGAAAACCTTTTCCCAGCACTTTACTCTGATTCAGTGTCTATCTTTCGTAGTTAGATGTGTCTCTTGTATACAGCATAAGGAAGGGTCTTGCTTGAGGATCCACCCTGTAAACCTATGTCTTTTTATTGGGGAGTTGAGTCCATTGATGTTGATGGATATTAGTGACCTGGGGTTGTTATTTCCCATTAGTTTGGTATAGGTGGTGGTCCTGTGTCTCTTTTGGTTTAGTTGCTGATGGGTTTTCTATTCCCTTTGTTTTCTTGGGTGGAGTTTTCTTCTCTGGGTTGGGATTTTCCTTCTAGGATTTTCTGTAGGGCTGGGTTTGTGGGTAGATATTGTTTAAATTTGATTTTGTCATGGAATATCTTGTTTTCTCTATCTATGTTGATAGAGAGTTTTGCTGGGTAAAGTAGTCTGGCTGGGCACCTATGATCTCTCAGGACTTTTAGTATATCTGAGCAGGCCCTTCTAGCTTTTAAAGTTTCTGAGGAGAAGTCAGGTGTGATTCTGATGGGTCTGCCATCTCTTACAGCTTTTAATATTCTTTCTTTGTTCTGTACATTTGGAGTTTCAATTATTATGTGGCGAGAGGAGTTTCTTTTCTGGTCTAATGTGTTTGGTATTCTGTAAGCCTCTTGGATTTTTATTGGCATCTCTTTTTTCAGGTTTGGGAAATTTTCCTCTATGATTTTGTTGAAGATATTTCCTGGACCTTGAAGTCAGGAGTCCTCTCTTTCCTCTATACCTATAATTCTTAGGTTCTGTCTTTTCATTGAGTCCTTGATTTCTTGGATGTTGTGGGTGAGAGATTTTTTAGCCTTCTCATTTTCTTTGGATGTTGTACTGATTTCTTCCACTGAATCTTCCATGCCTGAGATCCTGTCTTCCATCTCTTGCATCCTATTGTTGATACTCACATCCGTAGTTCCTGTTCTCTTCCCTTGGTTCTCCACTTCTTCTTTTAACTCTGACTGTGTTTTCTTTATTGTTTCTATTTCTATTTTCATGTCTTGTATGGTTTTGTTCGTTTTGTACATTTCCTTCTCCTGCTTGCTTGTTTTTGTATGAAAATCCTTCATAGCCTTGTCCTTTTCCTGTTCAAGCTCTGTCACCTTGGCTTGGAGCTCTTTAATGGTGTTGTTCCTTGTTTTGAGTTGTAGAATTGTGGCTTCTTTGAATTCCTTCATAGATTTAAGTTCTTCTTGAAGGGACTCTATCACTTTCCATAATGCAGAATTGTCAACCTTTTCATGTGTTTCTGTTGGTGTGAGGTCATCCGAATTTTATGAGCTAGGATAATTCTGCTTTGTTGGAGTCATATTTCCTTGATTTCTATTTTTTTTTTTTTTACCTTTGGCCATTGGGTGCGTTTGGCTGTCTGTTCTTGTCATTTTCTGTGCTTGGATCCACAGTGGATGCTTTGGTGCAGGGGTCGAGTTACTTGGCTATCTTTTGTTGCTTACAGGGGGATTTCAGGGTCACTGTGGTTTTAATCGTCTGAGGCACTGTGAGCTGGTGCAGCTTATTCCCAGGTTGTGAGTAATGGACCAGAATTGTTTCACTGCTCCCAATTCAGACTTCTCTATGTTGCACTCTGAGTTATCACCCTGTAATGGTTCTGATGGTATGGGCCTATTTGCCCAGGCACAGATTCTGTGAGCTTTGTTTGTCATCACAGAGGCTGACAGGGTCTGGCTCCACACCTAATATGTCTGGATTTTCCAGAACACAGCTATGGTCCCAATTTCTGGTTTCTCACTAGGCTTCTCGCCACAGGCCTGGCCTCTGAGCCTGATTCCCTCCCTGTCTGCTTAGCCGCGGCTCTCCCACCCTGGCTGCTCGGCCGTGGGTGCACAGTGCCCCGAACCCCCAGCTGCCTGTGTGGACCTCTCGCCCCAGCAGCTCAGCCTTGGGTGCGCGGATCCCTGGCCCAGCCCATGCCTGACTCTCTCCCCAGTTGTCCTGCTGTGGGTTCATGGGGATTTGGCCCTGCCAGCCAGGCTCCCTCCCCGGCTGCGCTGCCGTAAGTGCGCGGGATTCGGCCCCTCCCGCCCGCCTTTGTGTTCCCGGTTTCCCGCGCTCTGTCAGAACCTCCCGCCCTTCGCTTCACGAGCGGCTGCGGACCACCTGCTGAGCCCCCTGTTTGTTCCTTGCTAAGACTTCCACTATCTCGCAAAGTTTTTTAAGTGTGTATAAGTTCTACCTGAGGTGTGGGGAGTCCAATAGGCTAGTGAACTATCGCCAAGTAGCCTCTGATTCTGCCTGCTGTGAGTTGGGGACCATCTTACCAGGCGCCTCTCCAAATGGGAGTTCCCGAATCCCGGGTTTAGTGGCTTCCATGTCTGCAAGAGATGGGGAGAGAGCCTTACCCTGGGACTTTTAACAGTCCCTTGGGAGCTGTGTGTGTTCCCGGGAGGGTCTAGCCCCTCCGGTTTTTGCACAGTGCCCAATAACTCTGTGTTTTTTATGGCTCTTTTTTGCCCGCATTCAAAATGCGTCAGTGTAGGTTGCCGCCATCTTCCTTCCCCCCAATCTCCAAATTTTATATTGCACTTTCAAATTGAGGTTTTAACTTTAAGAAACTTACTCTGTAACTGATATATAAAATAATGTTAATCAATATTGCTTTAGATTTATGAAAATGAAAATAGGTATTAAGTTTTTGTGTTCTTAGCACAATAATTTAAAAAAATGCTCTATGAGGAAATTAATAGCTATCAATATTTTCCTGGGGGTGAGGGTACACGCTCTTTCATTATGTAGGCAAAGGTGGCCTCAAACTTCACATCTTCCTGAAGATTTTCCTGTAAATAGAAACATAAACAAAACACCACAACACTGCTGGGACTCTGATCCCAGACCTGGAACAAGTGGCTGGGTCTCTGGGTTCTTTCAGCATCCTTCAGTCCCTACCTTTTACAGGGCATGTTGGGACACTCTGCCAACTCTGAGAAGCTCTTTCTTATTTAAATGGTATAAACCAGACATTTTGGGCTCTCTCTCTCTCTTCCTCCTCCTCCTCTCTCCCCACCCCCATGGGGGTGATGCTATGCATTCTAAATGTTAATTAACCTGCTTCCAGAGCCCTGGTGTACATTAAATCTGTTACTTTGCTTTGTAATCATTATCTCTAATTGGCTTTAGTAAATTGTCAAGGCCTATGATTGAGCAGAGAGAAAGGTAAGGGGGGCAAAAGTTTGGAGGCTTCTGGGACGCAGAGAGCATCTTGAGTTGAAGAAGCCAGAGCAGGAAGGAGTACATTCACCATGGGTTAGAAAAAAGAACCTCATTCAATGTGGCCAGTAACATTGGCAGAGCATAGATAATAACAGCCCAGAGGATGTATGTGTATATGGTGTCATATTTGGGGAATAGAATTAAGGGCTAGCTTAGATGGGCTAAGATTGGAAAATCTAAGCTAAGGCTTGATAAAATCCATCAGGTGTCTGTGTGTGCCTATTTATAGTGGCTGGTTAAGGATTAATACCACCAACCAATTAATGATACCCTGAACACTGGTAAATAATTTAACAATTTTTCTACACTCCCCCTCTCTCCCCTGTCTCTCTTTCTCTGTCTCTCTCCTTCATTGTATCTCTTTGTGTGTGTGGGTGCTGTTCCTCTCTTTCTATACCCCCTCCCGCACAGAAAGAGCTGCATTCAATAAACCCGCCTTTATATATTTTAGTATTGCTTGATTTTGTCTACAAAGAATGTACCTAAACAAAATAACTCATCTGGTGCACTGACAGGGTGGGAGTTGAGCCTATCATATCATGGCAGGCCAGGCATGGCAAAGTTGACACATCCCTTGCCATCATCTCTCTCTCTGCCTGATCCAATCGAATTTGGACTGTGTAAGTGACCTGTCCCCAGCTGCTGCCTAATTTTCCAGGGTCCAGGACCCTTTGGACTTGCTCTGCTGAGTTGTAACTTCACCAGAGCTAGCCCATTTCTGAATGAAGACCAGATCTTTGTTTTAGAGGAGCCTTTGATACAGACACATCTCATCTGAGGTTACCCCCAACACACACACCCTAAAAACCCATCCAATCCAAGACTTGAGTGGGTCACTACTTCCATTTTCTTGGGATCTCTGGCAAAACTGGGACATGGACAACACTGGGTTTGAACCTGCTGCCAAAGTTTATCCAAACTTCATAGGACCAGGTTATTTGGGAACCACACTCTCGTCCCTCTCCTTCCTTCACTGCAAATACAGCTTCAGCTCAGGAGCTGTGCAGACAAAGCCCAGGTACCATGAGGCTAGGCCCACCTCTAGTCTACCACCCTCCTGTCGATGTGGCCTCTAGAGCAGCAGAGGTGGCAGCAGCAGCAACAGTGTTTACAGAGTTTTATATCACCTGAAGCCATGGTTCCTAATAACATGTGGCTGGTTGCCATCATGACTTTGGGGTGGAGAGAGTGGAGCCATAGCTTCACCACCATTATCACTGGAGACATTCACATTACTAATGACCATCTTTGTTATGGTAAAGACATAATGATTCGGTCCCCATCTTCATTGAGGGCTGCCACGTGCGTTTGGTACCTTGCTGACAGCCAAATCTAACTTTTCTATCATTTAAGCTTGAGCTGTTTGGATATATTTCTACAGCTATGAAATTATTGTAAACTGTTAGGAATAATTAATAAACGAACGTTTACATAATTTGTAAAGAACTCAAGAAATTAATACCAAGAAACCAAATCCAATCAAAAAATGGGAAACAGAGATAAACCAAGAATTCACAAAGGAGGAATTCCTAATGGCTAAGAGACACTTGAAGAAATGCTCAACATCCTTAATCATCAGAGAAATGCAACTCACGACAACCCTGAGATTCCATCTCATACCTGTCAGTATGGCTGAGATTAAAAGCTCAAATGACAGCACATGCTGGCAAGGGTGTGGAGAAAGGAGAACACTCCTCCATTGCTGGTGGGAGTGCAAACGTGTACAGTCACTATGGAAATCAGTGTGGCAATATCTTAGAAAATTTGTAATAGCCCTACCTCAAGACCCAACCATACCACTTCTAGGTATTCACCCAAATGATTCCTGACCAAACCACAGAGATACCCCCTCATCTATGTTCATACCAGCGTTATTTGTAATAGCTAGAAACTGGAAATAACCCAGATGTCCCTCAACTGAAAAATGGATTAAAAAAACCCACAAAACTGTGGTACATGTACCCAATAGAATACTACTCAGCCATCAGAAACAACGAAATCATGCAATTTGCAGCCAAATGGATGGAACAACAAAAGCTCATCCTGAGTGAGCTAACCCAGACTCAGAAGGATGCACATGACATCTATTCACTTATAATTGGATTTTAACCATGTTGTACAGGATAACTATCCTACAACCAACACACCAAAAAGAACAGGAACATAGACCTTTTTACCTGTTAGTGGCACACTTGCCCTAATAGAGTTGCAATATAGGCCCCCAGTGCAAGAGGAAGCTCTTAATACTCATATGACTGTTAAACTGAGGGGGGGGGGTTGATATGTAGGGGAAACCCACTCCAGAGAAGTAGGATAGGTAGGAGAGGGAGGAGAGGGTACAAGGTTGGGACTCAGGTGGGGGAAAGAGAGAGGGGACTGTGATGGAGATGTAACTTGAAGTAATAAACAAAAAACAAAAAAGAGAAAGTTAATAGTCACTTTATAAATGATCAAACCCTTTAATGTCTTAAAAAATAGAAATATATTTATAGTAAAGTCACTCTAATAATGATTACAATCAATTACAATATCAAGCTCTATCTAAATTTGCTCAATAAATACATCATCCATTCTAAGTAACATATCTTCCAAAATGTTTACAGTTTAAATATCTCTTTACATGTTGGTTGACTTAATATAATCTGTATAAAATGTCTGAAAATCAGAACAAATATTTTCCTTATTTTCAAGGAAAATGTCTCCTGGTTTTTGAAATTTTGAATAGCTTTCAGAAATAAATATTTTGTAATATTATCCTAAATGCAGTTAATATTAAATCAATCATAAATAATTCCAACAGCGATCAAGTAAACAGAAGATGGCCTGCTCCTCTACAAAAGCACAAAGTGTAATGAATGTTGGAAGCAAAGGGTCAGAGATCATTGTGGAAGAGGGTAGAAGCTTTGTAAGAGCCAAAGGAACAAGAAATTTGCTTTTAGATTGTGTCTTGTAGATATGTTAGATAGAATATGCCCATCAAGTATCAAGATGGCTGCCCAAACATGTTCTGAACAAGGATGATATCATTAGACATGTTAACGTGGATAGAGAAAAGCTCATGAGGCCTCAACTCTGCCTATAAAACTACAGCCAACTAAAGCATGCTGTGAGAAATAGTCATCCCCAGGAAAGATCATACTATTCACTTATTCAATATTAAATGATCATCCCAGAAAACATATACATACAAGTAACCTTATACAGATTTAGAAGATGGTATTTATCAACTTAGGAAAACACACACACACACACACACACACACACACACACACACACACACCTATGAGTTTGAAAGAGAACAAGGTGGGCATGTACATGGGTGGGTTTGGAGGAAGAAAAATGTAGTGGTAAATGATGTAATTATGCTATAATTTCAAAGACATATTTTAAAAAATTTAAGCTGAGGGGCTGGAGAGGTGGCTCAGAGGTTAAGAGCACTGGCTGTTCTTCCCAAGGTCCTGAGTTCAATTCCCAGCAACCACATGGTGGCTCACAGCCATCTACATTGAGATCTGCCCGGGCATATATGTAGAGCAAATACTGTATACATAATAAATAAATAAAAAATGTTTAAAAAAATTTAAGCTGAATTCTTAGGAACTGGTATTACAGAAGCATAGTCTTTTCTTATATGTGGAAATTGTTTTTAATGTGTGAATATATATGTGTGTGTGTTTGCGTGTGTGTAACACACATAATGGGTCATAGTCACATCAAATGCACAGTCAACATCTTTCTCTTTGTGCCTGTTTTACATACTGAAGTCTGTACCTTTAGCTTTTCTTGTCAAATCCAGAAATAATTTATTAGCCTATTGTTGGATTTTGAACTGACGAGAACATTTCCATTTACATGAATGCTTTCCTCATTATCTTAAACTTGCTATGGCTTCTCTGTGCCTCAGAACTCGAGCTTCCTAGGGGCTGACAGGTTAATATAAGTTAGATTTAGTGAATACCTAAGTTTCTG